>SJOL01003052.1:148506-186903 GCA_004794785.1 Opisthorchis felineus | reverse complement strand
AGGAAAAGTTGGAAAGTATGAGGGATAAGGAAAGCATTCGTGAAGTAGTGTAACTGGGTTTAACAGAAAGTTAATCTACAACCTGAAAAACATAAAAAATGCACCTTGGAAGTTGGATTAAGCATAACCAAAAAGACTAAGCGTGAGTATGATAAACCGGTGATACACCAATGTGGAAAGTTTATGACTGTATATTGTCCTCTCAAGCGCCACCGAGCTCCTGGTCCGGATGACTTCCCACCCGCACTGTTCAAAGATGGAGGTGAAGTCCTTAGTAAGTGCTCGTCAGCTCTGTTTGCCTGAATTTCGGAAAAGGAGACAGTGCGAGGCGGCTGGGGAGATTCGGTAATAGTGCTTATCTTCAAAAATGGACCCGTAAGAAATGCGGTAATCACAGGGGGATCAAATTCAGCCTAGCCGCAACGAGATTCTTGGCATCACTTCTTCGTCGTCTTGTGGTGGCCCGTGAAGCATAGATTCGAGAGCAGCAGGCAGGATTCCCGGATGGTAGGGGTAGAATTGACCAAATCTTCACCATCTGTCAGGTGCCAGAACAACGCCATACTTATATGTGATCCACAAATTTAGTATTCGGTGGTTTCCAAAGCACATTAAATTTTGTTGACCGGTCTGTTCTCCCTAACACGGCTGCTTCGCAAGGGATGCTCTAGAAATTTGCCAATATAATAGGTCCTTTGTATTCCGGGCGTGTGGGAGTATACGGGGAGCTCTCCAAAGGCTTCCGTACACAGATTGGTTTCCGACAAGTATGTCGACTCCCTCCATTCCTATTTACTTTCGTGATCGATAAGATTATCAGACGATGCTGGAAGGTCTTCAAAACCCCGGTGTTCAAATAGCTGCTGAGAAAAACCCTGTCGATCACAAGTATGCTGATGACATCCTTCTCGTCTTCGAAGAGAGAAGACGCCAGTGTTTCCGGATAAAGCGACCAAAGTCATCCCTCTTTTGGCATGCGCTTTGCACCCACAAAGTGTAAGGCCATGGTCGTGGACATGCAGTCACTGAACTCGCTACTTATGATCCAAGGAGAGGCACTCGTAGTGAGTCGTTTTACGTATTTTGGAAGTTTTTAGGTTCCTGTTGTAGTGTGACATGAGGTCAATGTACAGATCTCTAGTGCTAATTTGATACGCATATAGTAATAATAACCGTTCAGCTGTAACACCCTATCGGTGTTGCCTAGCTGCCATGCCACCAGAACGAAGCACAAGGGCTGGGATATTGCCAGGTTACCCAAGCCTAGACAGGGAAAGTCAAGAGGCAGAGGTCGGGTTCGAACCACGGACCTTCTGGTCAGTGAATTCGCGGTCTAACCACTGAGCCATCTCGCCCCATACACATATAGCGGCAAAGTGGCATAGCCCCGAATCTCAATGGATATGTGTATCAGGCCACACTACGAGCTGTTTGCCTGTACGGCTGTGAGATGCGGCGTCTGCGATCATATTCAACTTTATTAGTGATACAGACGTTGGGGGTTTCCAAAGGGGAGGGACTTTTCGGCGTGAAACATGCAGAAGACACTCTTCTACTTTTCGGGGAAGAAGAGGCCAAAGTACCGTAGACACTGGTAAACTTAGTTTCGTTGTTTGGTATAAGTGGGAGTTGTACTCTGGGACTTGTGTTCATCAGGCCCGATGGAGCAATAAAGAGGATATGGGATTATGGGTTACTTCAGAAGTGAGTTCTGATAGTAGTGCCCCAGATGAAGTCAGTGAGTCAAGTCAAAACAGATAATCACCTAAAACCCAAGAAACGTGTATAGCGTCCCACAGTGTGACCAAACCGAACAAATTCTGAGACTGATGGACTTGTCAATTCACATCAAAAATGAATTGGGCGTCATTGATGGAAGGCTCATTTGATCATAAACGGGTTTCCGCCGGCGCATTAAGCAACTTCGCTAAGGGGACGATTGTGGTAGCTACCAATTACGGTGTATTTCTATCCTGGTTGCACAGTAGCACAAACCGCCAGAGGGATAAATTCGGGATCGTAACACCCTTTCATTGGCTAGCTGCCATGCCACCCGAAGTAAGCACAAGGGCTGAGATACTGCCACGTTTCCCAAGCCTAAACAGGACCAGTCGAGATGCAGAGGTTGGGTTCGAACCACGGACCCTCTGGTCAGTAAGTTCGCGCCTTAACCACTGAGCTATCTCGAGCTCGATGTACAGGTACCCGCCACAGTAACCATTGAAAAGAACGTATTCTGCACGATACGGTTCAAGCGCAAAAACAAAACGCTGTCAAACAGTACGATGGTTTTGCCTTGATGGAAGAAGCAATGTGTAATGCCAAGTTCCACACGAGAAAACCTGAACCTCTCATTAAACAACTCGAGAACATGAACACGAACTCAGTTCCCGGAACGATTGGCAGACCGCACAACTTTGAATAAAACAATGAATAGAGGTCGGAACCATCAACAACTGTACACAAAACAACATGGGCTTACAACTTAGGTCTCCAGTTTAATTTGTGTCTCACAAATGACACAATGTGTGAGGCATCATCGGATGAAATGAAGTACTTCATTGTGTAGAGAGTCAACGTCAAAGTAAGATGATGAACCAAAATGAAGAAAATTCGGTCAATTAGTTGTACTATTAAGCCAGGATAACAAACGTTTCGGGAACTGTATTCTGACCGTGCACGAAGATGTTCACTGTGTGCAATTGTTACCTTTGAGAAGCCAAGACGGTCAGCTTAGAGCGAAAAGTTCCTTGTTTAATTTGGCAGGATTGCACGCAATCCTTTGCGGCCAAAACAGTTACACGGAAGCAGCGTAAGATATTAAAAGTGCCACAGAAAATAGTAATCCGTCAGGATGCTTACCCAGTAAGGTCAGGAAGTAGCAGAACCACGTCACAGTGATTACCTGCAAGACAACTGGGAGATACATTTCGAACATCGTTCAACGATTGTGGCGCACGTCAAACGGATCAGCGGTCTTCGCCTTTAGTTCTTCTAGTCATCCGGTGAGATTGTAACCCATGAATTTTTCAGATAGTACTTTTGAAAGCGTAATCAGCAGTAAAGAATACCTGGTGTTAGGTGGGACTAGGATATCATTCTTATCAAAAGAAAGCCTAAACTCTCTCAAACTTTTCCTCGCCCAGTTAACTTATTAGATACTTTCGTTACTCTTGCTCACAGAGGAACAATTCACCTTCCCCCCATCTTGCGTAGAACACCATCAAGACATCAGTTCACCACAATTTCTTTCAGCCCCTGGGGTTTCATACTGTGAAGAATGCAACGATGACGACTTTTCGGTGACCCGACTGGCAGCCCAAGGAAGTTTGCCACCGGTGAAACGCTACATTGCCCTTGCTGTATGTGGCAGCCTAACAGCGGTTTATGCGGTCCTCGTCTGTGGTGCGTTGGCCTTGTGTTCTTCGTGGGCGAATGAAAATATATGATGGTATTGGATTTTAGGTCAGTATGACAATTCATTGAGGCCTGCCAAACAGAATCGACAAAAACAGATGCGAGCCGAAAACTCAGAGCGGAAGAAATGTGGTTATAGGATTTCGCGTATGCTATCACCCAGAAAGTTGGAGTTAAGAAACGCATACCCTGTTAGCTTGCTCGCAACCCAGTATCGGAGACAGTGCTCTATAATGAAGTTGTCAACTTAAAGCTAAAGGCTTTACTCCAAATAGATATGACTAGACATAACATGTATGCCGGAAACAAGCTAACAAAGATACAGAGCATTTAAGTGTTTTTAGACAATCTGAGATGGACCGTTATCTTACAAGCATTTGCAAAACGTTGTTGGTTTCGACAAGTTGTCCTAAACCTTTTTCAGGGGCAACTATACTTATAAGGGAGTTTGCTGGCTGGGGTTTGAGCCCGGTATATCGAATACATGGAGGTAGTGGACAAACATATGTATTTGGTCGTTGGCTTGTCCGCTGAGCTGGGCAATTTGATGGCAAACGTTGCATCACCAATCGAGGTGACATCATCAGTGTGTTAATGGAGAGCGTAGTGGTGCGTACCGATGGGTTGGTGGTTGTGCACAACCACAACAACGTTTGTAATCAAACTGCCCAGCTCAGCGAACAAGCCAACGACCATCTACGCTACCTGAGCTACCAACATTTTCCTCTATAGAAAACATATGTATTGCCTTGGTGACATTAAAAAGTGAGCATAGATTGCACGCAACTCTGGACTGGTTTGCTCCAAATGCTGGTTTGGCGGGCAGGGCGAATGTCGCTAAGACAAATAACTTTTCTCCGGCGACGAACTTTTATGGAAGCTACCTAGTGCAAGGACATTTTCAGAATAGAATCCAAAAACATGAAGGTATCCACGGTACAGTATAATTCTCCGTGCTCGGCGTGTTGAACGTTTCCGGTTTATCACTTTAACTGCCAATGAGATGGCTAGAACACATGTTTGGAAGCTTCGCCTGCGTTTCCACATGAAAACCAACTGAATGTATTTGATATATCATATTATGGAATATATAATATGTTGTCAAGCATGAAATAGTAGACCCAGAGATTGGGCGGGGTAGCCTGATCAGACATTGGTAGTTGTTTTGGAGAAAAGCAAAGTAAATGATCAGTCAGAAAAACCAAAAGTTCCACTTACCCTTGACAGGCTAAACAATGCACCGAAGATTCCGATTTTCATTAAGATTGGACCAATAGCCAATACTCTTTTGGAAGACAGATGTCGGAACTGTAAACCAACAGTTGAGTTTACGTTAAAGGCATCAATGAAGAGGTTTGTTGCACAATATCGAACAGGGAAAACCGGACTGCATAAATTCAACATACATATATGCATAAATTCAATCGGGATAGTGTCAATATAATAACCTAAGCAATAACAAGGAATAAACGTGAATGTGCGGAGACGTGATACCTAACTGAGAAAGCAACTTTCAGGAACGAAGAACCGCTGAGTACCCAAGCTCAAAATGCACCAGAAGCCAGAGGAGAACCAAACAGCGGCCACTCAAGCCACAAAATTCTGGAAAAAACCAACATTGCCGGAACGCACACTTCAAGTCAAAGATGAGTCTGTAATTCAGAAAACCGAACAAAATAAAAGGTGGAGATTGCATCAAAGAAGAAGCTATCTTATGAACCGCAACGCAACAGAAATGGCGAACCGACCAATCAAATCAAAGAAGACTATCAGAAAATGTGTTCGATCGACCAGTCACATTACATGAAGACTGTTGGAACGTAACACATGAGAAAGACTAAGCGGACCAATCGGACTGAAAGGGTGTCACCCAACGAACTAATCAGATGCAAGATAATCGAACCACAACGTAACCCAAATCCTGGAGAGAACAATCAAATTAAGTACTAGCCAACTAAACAGAGCGCAGCTATTAACTACTCATTAGAAACTCAGGCAGAAGCGGAGGAATTACCCACCCAATCGCGTACTGACGATGTCCCTCCACATGGCGGCGAAACGTTTGCAAGCCAATTCGCAAGCTCGGTGAAAAGATCAACTGCCACCTGGTCAATAGGCAACATCCTATAATCCGTACATGGCAGGGAGATTACAGCATATCGCTGTGGTTGGAACACCTTCACTGTGATTTGAAACGTCTACTCCGGTCAATTACACAAGTTAATGAACAGACCATCTAGCATCAGTAGCGCTGACAGGCAGGTGTTCGGTTAGAACTAAGGAAGTTTCTGGTTCGGGTACACCCCTTTGTCACTATGTCGTCTGAGATCATCCTGGATTCGTCCAGCCGGGTGCCCAGTAGGGGAGAAATGACAAATACAGTTATCTGGTGCATGACCCCCCCACTGTGCGACCTATGACACCAGCTATTGACTAGTTGGGATGACAATGAGACTCAAGCCCACGATATTGCCTGGTTGGAACGAGCCTTTTGAAAAGTTAGCATTGAGGCACAAACGCCCCAGTTCGAAGTACGCGCATAGTGAAGATATCGGGAGCTATGGTACCATAATGGGATCTCTGAAATGCAGCGAACGACCAACGATAAGATAAATAGAGTGCACGCTACAGCAGCAGATGCAAAGCGGTGGCTGTGAGGAGTGGCATACAACTGGCTACATCCATGAGTGCCAGATTGCCGTGCATCAGCCTCAGACCTACAGAAAGGTGATTGTTGAATGAGGGGATAATGGTGAATGACAGACAACCGTGATAGCCAGCATCCGTTGATGAATGCTATCACGAGACAACAGATGTGACATGAAATTATTCCCATTTGTGAGGTTCACGGTGCTTACTAGTAACGATACTGAAATCTAGACGGGATGACGACTGGGTCCTTCAAATAAACCCTTTGGCCAGGAAGGCTGACCGAAAAGAAACGGTTGTTGGGTTAAGACAGCTGAAGTAGGGGACAAGTTGTCGCACATATTCCAACCCCAGAGCTGGAGGCTACATTAGGCAAACGTCGAAGACACGGCCTTATTGGGGCACGAACATATACAGACCGTCAGGTTACAGGTCAGGTCCAATCTGACCGTAAACAATAAAGTAGCAATTATAAACCAAATACGCCCATTTGTAAATTGCATTCATGTTAGCGAGAGACTCAAATGAATCTCTCGTTTGCGATGGATCCCAAGGACGAAACCGATAGTGGACTGTCAAGTGGATTTCAGCAACCCAATGAGTAGTGCGGTCTGTCGAGAAAAGTCACTATACTTACCTACAAAAAAAGGCGCCAAAATAAGTGCATATGTTCAAACTCATCCAACATTCATGCTGGGCCACATATCACGAATATTACAAGGAGCCAAGCTTACTACACGAATCAGTAGGCGAGAGAACACATTCGAACCATGCCAGGATTTGGCACAACGTTGGGCCCACCGACGGCAGTTGATCCACAGGAGATTTGTTAATAAAAGCACACAGCATGGTGAAGCGAATGGGAAAAGGTTCCCGGCCTGCGACAGCGACGTACAGACCAAACCGAACAGGCCGGCGAAAGAGAATATGGTACACTGAAATGCAAGGAATGTGAAGTGGAAAACCAAGGTCACAGTGAAGCACATTTGACGGAAACTATTAATGCGTACACCGAGAATGTGGTACGTTTAGACAGAAAGGAACAAATTAAGATTATCACGTGCCGACAAATGTATCCTGGACAGCCTTTTTTGAATTCATATGACGCAGCAGTTCACTGCGAATGAAGGTGAAGAGCACAGTTGTCAAAAGCCGAAAATCAGAATGCCGACCGAAAGGAAGTAAATAAAAATAAACCGTCCAGCTGTAGCCACTTTCGCTGCCTGGCTGCTATGCCAATGGAAGGATGCACGAGGGCTGAGACACTGCTAGGTTGTCCAAGCCTACACGGGAGCAGTCGAGACACCGTGGTCGAATAAGTATTCCGTCGCAAAAAGTGCAACAGAACCCAGCCCGTTTTAGTGGCGAAAACTGCTTATTAAAGAGAAGATTGTAAGCTGGCGCTTCGCTCACCGATAGGATAATAAGTTAGGTAACAGCTATAATCCTTGAGTAACTCCTCAGATGTGAAAACATCGAAAGTCAAATGAAATAATAAATAGTCAAATAATCGTCCAGCTGTAACACCCTTTCGGTACATAGCTGCCAACTGATGCCGGTTGGAAACTTATAGGAATAATAGTCACTTGGATGCGTCTATCATTTTCTGATAAGGGAGCTGCCGATCTGTTCGCTGTGGCATGCAAACGTTTCATCATCAGCCCAGGAGACAGAAGGAACATGCGAAGAGGACAGACGATGTGACTCCGAATGATAACGAAACGTTTCCAAGATTATTTCGAAGCTCAGCGAACAAACCAACAGCCACCTGGTCAACAAGCACTAGATACAGTTTGCGAGTCAGTTGAATCAAATCAATTATTATACTTGCAAAGTCTCATGTACAAACTTACATTTCACGTCAATATTAGACGTCGGAATATCAACTCCTTACGCCGACTCGGCTCCAAGTGGACGGAATGGGGGAACCCTACGTTTTAAGCACCTCGCAGACGAGTAGGGTACGAAAATGCACGAACTGTGTATATGTAGGACACTGTGGCCGTAAGCTAAAACGGGGTACAGCTGAACAATTGCCATTGTTTAAACAAAAATACAGTATCGGTGGAATAGTGACAGTTCTATGATTCTGGCCTTAAAAACGAAGAGCAGAACATCGTGCGAAAATTACTGTGGCGTCAGTAGGAAGCCACTGTACGTCACCATCCCGTGTGAGTGGATCACTTGCAGGACGAGGCAAATTTATTGTATTTACTTTAGAGTTTGCCCAGAGGTGAGTCGCGCTAAGTAAACGAATATCACGTCGATTGGACAGATATGCCGCGAGCTGCACCATACGAAGACATCACCTGATCTTTCAGAATATCAGTCAATCAGGATCGGGAGCGACCTTGTGGAAATATCCGTGATAGCCCTACAAATACAGCTGCAGCAACAGTTTGAGCTGGCGCAGCTGAAGCTCATCAAGACGGTGATTGAAAAATTGCCACTGCAGAAGCCGGTTATCCAGACTATTGAACCGACCGTTTCAGTTGTTGACACAATGCTCAACGCAATTCCTGAATTCCAGTTCGATCCGATCCAATGCATGACTTTTGATGCATTGTTCAGCAAACATGAAGACTTTTTCGGAGTGGATCTGGGAGACAGAGAAGGCCTCTGGAAAGCAAGACAACTGGTCAGGAAAGTCGGGGTTACCGAAAATGAACGCTTCACGAACTACATTTTGCCCAAAAAACAAGTGAGCTGATGTTGGATGAAACCGTTTCCGTTTTATCTTCAATATTTGGTGAACAGGATTGCTTTTCCAGTCTTCGACGTCATTGTATGAATGTGAGCAAAAATGCTGCTGAAGACTGGGTTACGTATGCAGGCAAAGTCAACAAGGAGTGTGAATGGTTCAAACTCCGAAGCATGACAGAGGATGAATTCGAATGTATTATGTCCGTATGCGGGTTGCAGTCTTCTCAAGACATATGTAAGAACAAGAATTCTCGACAAGATTGAGCGGAATCCTGATGTCACGTTGCAGGATATTACATCTGAATGCCAACACCTGGTGAATTTGAAGCATGATGCGTCCACGATATAAGAGAATGGTCCCGGCAGTGCTGTTCACTCAGTGATGCAGAATGCTGTTCAGAAACGTACTGTCCACCAGAGTGACAAGAAGTCAATTTCAGCATGCTGGAAATACAGGGAATGCCATTTAGTCAACTTCTGTCTGTTCAGGAAACACCGCTGCAGCAAATTTTCCTGCATTGGACACAATGCGAATAGGTATCGCGGCAGGCAAAAGCAATCATCCGAGACGCATTTTCGAGCCAGATTTTCCAATTCCAAGTTTCCCAAGGCCCGCGTAGTTCTAGCCGCTCATGAAAGCCCACACGCCAACAGAAGGAAATACGTATCCGTGCATGTTAATAACAAGCTTGTCCGTCTCCTGTTGGACACGGCATCAGACATCACCATCATCTCAAAAAGAACTCGGGAACTTCTTGGCAGCTCGGCACTAACTAAAACCAAACAAGTGGTATGCCAAATGGGAAGTCTCTATCCGAGGTTATGTTTGATGCACTGCGGCCGGGAAAAACCAGGAGACCGGCGGCGAACACCCGTCAGAAAAATTGAACAGCAACTGTCGCACTGAACGTAGTTTTAGCCGTGGAGACTCTGTTTTTGTCAGAGACTACTCAGCCAATCGTTGGAGTTTGGGAGTGATATTGCGACGAAGAGGAAACATCGTCTATTATTTGGATGTTGGCGGAGTGGTGTGGATTCGGCACTGTGTTCAACCCAAAATCATCCAAGGAAAAAAACGAATCTACCGTTAGATCTTCTCCTTGAAATGTTCCAGATGCAATCGGTGTCAATGGAACTAAGCATTGACGTCAATCTATCTTCGTTGCAAAGAACTGGGTGACGCAGAATTCCAGCAAAACGGTTGCTCGTATGCTCCAGATTGAGAACCTACGATATAGCTCCAAAAGGGGGAAGCGTCAAGCGTCCAGACATGAAACGTACACGTGAAGAGAACAACGCGTCTTAAGGTCACCATCGGCACCACACTTTCCGGATAGCAGGTGCGTGGGCGGAGCCTACCAAACATGGCTTGACAGCATGCGGCCAGCGGAGTGGGTGTAAAAATGTTCACGGCAGGAACTTCGCCATTGGCTGGACAAGAACGAATAAAGCGAGTGACCATATTTGACCATTCAGCCATCCTATATATTTATGCAGTAGCTCTGTATATTTTGACCTGTCCTGTCAATACAGCCGTGTTCCTGGCTTTTTTCTGTCTTCTCCTTATGGTGTAGTCCACCAGGCCCAATTCGGGCTTAACCAATAGGCGGTCACCCGCGATACAACGCCAGGGGAGTTCCACTCAAGTCCCTGTCAATGAACGCCAGCCAATGAAGATGCGTGCAGAGAACCGTCTGTGAGAGTGATAACCTCCACTACTACCAGACAGTGATGTCATCTCCATCCATCCCCCTCACACTACTCGTTGGTCCTATGTCTGCTTCTGACATCTCAGAGATCAAAATGCTTTTGAAGCATTCGTTCATTCGCACGGTGAGAATTATGCATTTTCTGGACCGTAGGACGTGTGCATCACATATGTAAAATGGAAAGTGCATGTTCTTAACTAGAAAGAATCAAATATTATCGTTTGCGCACCAATTTGGCTTTAACTGGAGACTTAACTGAACCTGCTGAACCTATCGTTTGTGATATCCTTCAACTGAATGTGTTGCATAAAGATTGGCTAGTGTTCCCGTACGATATTCGAGATACTGAAGCTTGCTGTATTGAAGGAAATTACTCACGAGAAATTATACTGCGATATGTCAAATATCCTACCAACTGAAATATGAGACAGCCTTTGGGTAATACATTCCGATGAAGAATACCATAAATGAGAGATTCAGCTGGTACTCAGGTGAGTCCTCCGTGAAAACCAAGTGAGTATATAAATGGGTGTATCAGTCGAATTTCGTGCAATTTGGGTTCAAGCAGAACATAAGTTTGACGGAAAATCGGGGATTGTGCGTACCTGATAAGTCTCAAGAAGAGCGAAAACGGTCGTGAGCTGTCGAAGAGTTTTCAGTCACCTTGTGACAACACCAAATTCTTCCAAACCAGATGATCACAAGTAGATAAGTTCGTCCGCCGGAATAACCCAAGCCTCGATAAATGGCTGAAGACGCCTCTGAAATCTGGGAGCCCAGGGCAGCTATTGCCATGGTTCAACACCTATTGCATCTGTGTGATATAATTATACCTGACAAAGGCAAATAGCACAATGCGACACCTGTCATCGTTGGATTCAAGGCACAGCCTCTGTTTGCACACGATGTCCCCGTAATTTGATCTCTGGATCAGTTGTATTGAATTGCATCAGAAGTAGCTGGGAGACGGACAACACCACGACATACAAACTAGTCAGACTCCATATGTTGTGTACTTTCGTTTATTCCTATGCCAGGAGACTGACTACCCACAGCCTATTGATCAGGTGGTAGCCGTGTACAAAAGCCCTGAGCAGTTAGTTCGTTAGTGTTTGAAAGTACTATCGACCTGAAATAGGGCTCCGGAAGACGACATGCCAATGATTAGTGATACTGACAGTCATGTCCAATCAAGTAGAAATGGTCTCCGAATGAAGCCTGTTGCTCCTACTGCATAGCTTGCCAGTTCATCAAATAACTAAGACAGGTCAACGCCTCCGATGTATGGTTGTCTCTTGCTTGCTCTTCTCTTCCCGGTAGACGGAACCGTAGCAGCAAGAACCAACGTAACTATGTCACAAAGTTTATACCTGAAGAACTGAACCGAGCGCCAAGCAGAATCTCACAAACAGATAGTGTGTGTGTGTGTGGTGACGACCGAACAGAAGCAAACGAGAACAACTCCAAATATGAAAGAAGCAAGCAAGAACGTTGCAATCAAATGGGGATAGTTCCATGAGGACATTGAACGCTGGTATGGCTGCCTGGCAGTAGACATGTACACAGATGGATACTTCCAATTTGAGAATCAATGTACTCACCTGTTCATGCTGAATTACGTTTGCATGGTGTAGTACAGCAAGGATTGATGTTTCAATCAGTAAAGCGAATTGTCCGAATTGCCACGTCATGCAAAACGCAGCGGTCGTAAACCACAGTAGAAAAATTTGGACATATTGGCTAAAACCCTAAAAGTGAAGCATACGGAAAAGAAAGTTAGGCACATGGACTTAAATCATCGGTCAGATATCGCAAACGCATTGTGGTTGGCCGATACAAAGATAACACAATCTAATCTGAATTCAAAAATTGTCTTTTCAGTCAAAGAGACGTAATCACCCGAAACACAGAAGTACAAAAACCAAGGTTTTATTGGTGAGAGTATGGAATAGATCCTGGACGACAACATGGAGGAGGAAAACCAGGAAAAACAACTGTTCTACAACAATTTTCTACAAAGCAACCTCAAATGAATTTGAAACGGGACTAGACAGTCTAGATAAAAAGGAGTGTTTACACTGGTTTCTTTGTTTGATATCCATTTGGACTGAGAATAAAAAGATGACATTTTATGACATCAAGTAGACTGCGACATTTCAGAGATCCATATTTGCTTGATTTATCAGTCAATTTTCTACGAATGATCGTACACTGGGCTCCTCCCTAAGAGAACGTTTTGTTCAGGTCCACGAACTCTAATCTTGGAACGAGCAGCGAAATACAGAGGGAAATGAAAAGTTTCGGCAATTTCGGCTCTACAGGTCCACAACAGGAACCACCCTTTTTCTCAGAAATCATAAGGTTTGAACATTGTCTAATGCGGCAATTGACTTGTCTTTGACTATGGTGAACCAAGATGTTCAAACTCCAGGTTTAACCTATTGGTTACCTTCAATGTGTAGTTCCGTTAGTGTGCCAAGAGCTTGACAATTCCACTTGCCATAAAATGAGGTGCTTACCTACTTATTGTGTACTGCAGAAAATCACTAGACGTATATTAGAGTATGGGCTAAGTACTGGTCGGACTATTTAACCCCAAAATCTCTCCAAAGTATTCGTGAGCAGAATCGCCAAATGACAGCCTTGATAGCACAATTCTCCAGTTGATCATATCATGAAAAAACAGCATTCTCCTGTTCGCTCATGCCAGTGCGATATAACATCCGACTACATTCGCTTCTCATGTGCTGTTGTTTCATTGATATTACCGGGAATTCGATGTGATAAACTCCCAAAACCAATAAAAAACCATGTTGTTCCCGGCATAGTAGACGAAAACAGGGACGTGTGAAAGCCTACTGTGTACCTCATTGCTAAATTAAGAGGCTGAAATATGTCATACTATGGGATACCGTGTTTCAAAGTACACCAGAGTTTAGGGATTTAGTGAAGTCATGTCATGCCATTTTGGTTGTAGGACTGTAGGCAGCATAAGAGATACACTGTGAATTCGCGGCACTGTCCTACGGAGGCTGAGAAGTTATCTGCCTGAGGACTTCAATTAAATCACAGGAAACCAATTAACAGTAGACTTCTGAGTCTGCCAGACTGCCCCAGGGATTTATAGAACATTGAATGGATCATTTCTAGTTGCTGAGACATTCTCCTTTGCAGATTGAACAAAGGTTTCAATCGATTGATTGCACTACAGCTGAATGGGAAACATAACTCAAGCAAAGGTTTGTGGAGGTGGGTGTAGAAAACGGCGATCCAACTAGCCGGACTTAGCAGCTAAGGCTTGCATAAATGTCCAACAATGAAACAACCAATGAACAGACCTTACATGGAGCCCTTGTGTCAATCTAAAATACATGAAATGAGACGTTACTGGACAAACACTGTCCTTCCCGTCTCATCGGTTGTTGCAGCGATTTGAACGGAAATCACAATGCAACATGATGGTGATTAGAGTGTTACGGACTACTTCTGAATTCCGACATATCACCTAAGAGCTAGTAGCATCTACTTCTGTCGAATAAGCTAAATGTCACACATTGTGTCAAGAACAACAGGATAGCGACGTTGCGGTGTTTATTCCATTCTGTCTCTTGAAGTCGACCTCTGAATAAGCTAAGAAAGCGACATCAAATGGTCGTTTTCCCTATCTGTTGTGTGGAGTAAGCTAGGCGCTTAGCAGATGGATTCTCTCTGATCAACTAGCTTTCTGATGTTGTGCTGACAAAGCTATATGGAGTTTCAAACTACAGTAATTCTCCTACAAAGAGAAATTATCTTGAAGACTTTAGAGAAAAGTTATCTGTTAGCCACAACACTGTGCGATCCTCCCGAAAAAGGGTCGCACACCTATGGAATTACCACTTATTTCCTCATGACAGCCTCCTTCGAGAGGAAATAGTGCCTGACTCCGTGTAATTCCGTCACTATATAGTGTAGACCAGGATTTCCGCACACCTAATGTCCTGCCTGTATCCACGATGCGAAACTCAACATTTTACTCGAATCCACACTAACGAGACATGCTCCAACCTATAGAGGGTCATAACTGGATCTGTAACTCAGTGTTCTAAACCTTTAATGCACATTTCACACAACCCAATCCATTATTCACAAGTAAACAAAATATTGGCACTTGGAACTCACATAGAGCTTACGGGTAATGGTCATGATGGTGATAATAGAGACTATAGTAGGGTCTTACCAGGAGCCTCAGATGTATCTTCCCTTTTATGAGTTGCGTCGCGAAAAACATCCGTAGCCACCAAAATGGAAGCGCAAAGTTTTCCCTTAGTGGAAGTGTAAATGCCACTCGGCTCACTTCATGCCTGAAACAAAAAAGGCAAGATGCTTTTAAACAAGCTCACGGCACTGCTTGATACTGGGCGTTATTCATTACGGAAAAGATTAGTTTATTAAACAATAGAAAAAAACTGGTGCCTTCTAAACCTTAGGTGGTATCTTGCTGACTTTCTCGTTTCCAGAAAACGTCTAACAGATCATTAGAAAACGTTTCCGTGGTCCCAGGTGATTCAGAGATACAACAAATATGACCTAACATCACGCGCCACAATAAACATAGTAAGGGTAAGAGTACAAGCAGTTTGAAGGTGCCGGAAAAAAGGGCCCCATGATGTCAGTCTAAGTTAATTACTTGAATATTGCCAATGGACTGTGGCGGTACTCAACCATTTTGCGAACAACAAAGACGTCTGCAAAGGGTTATAAACGCTGGTGAGTAAACTGTTTTGCTGTTGAAAAAATTTGATTCCTTAGAGAAAAGAGGACGTTGTTTGTTTTTTACTCAAGTTGCCCTCTATGAATGATGGATTGGAGGCTAGCCCAAATTCAACAAACTTGTCAAAGTTGCTCAAGATTAATACGTAGTAATTTTAGGTTACGAAATTCCCAATCGAGCCACGAAGTTCGTAGCCCTAAATTACGGTTGAAGCTACTTAGACGCTTAAACAAAATGCTCTCTACGTCATTCAGAACATGGGCTGAACACTGGAAAATGAAATTCAGATGGTCTTCCAAAACCCAGCGCCCTAGATAGATGCATGAATTGAGGGGTTTGAACTTCCGTTGTTAAATACTGGGGGAAATACGGCACAAAATCTTCTTGCTCAAAATTTGCAATAACCTTGGCTCTGCTGGTTTGCACCTATAACGTTTTGGCGGAAACAGAATTCAAGTAATCAATCTGACGAGACTACTACGGACGCTAAGGAACAGGGCAACGGTAATCCACTTCCAATATAAAAGAAGAGTAGAAGGCCATTAGTTTGCTACATGTAGAATCCAAGGCACACTTTATCCTGCTTCCGTGCAACGTAATGCACGACTGGGAGACAGTCATGAAAACCAAACCCAGACGATACCTTTAGTGTTTGCGAATGGGTGAACAAGACCGCCGCTTTTAGCGAGCTACAGCAATTGCCTCCCTGAAATCTCGCCCCCATAGATTGTCCGGCAAAAATGGTTCAGTTGTAAAACTCCTTAGGTGCCTGGGGCTGCCGTGCCACCCGAAAGAATCACGACGGCTGAGATACTGTCAGGTTGCCTAAGCCTAGGAAGGAGCAGTCGAGATTCCGGGGTTGGGTTCGAACCACGGATTTCCCGTCAGTACGTTCGCACTTTAAACAGCTATTCGAAGCTCACTGAGCTATCTCTCTTTCTGTGTAGGTGCAGCAAAAACCTACCCATGCTCCACATGGCCACCCAGTCCCTCTTTTTCATTGACAATTCAACGGAGCAATCCCTACATGTCTTTGACAATCGAGAAGTCGAAATACCACAAAACTTTTGCTTATAAAATAGCCCGGATTATACTTCGAATAAATGTAAACAACGGCATATAACTCGAGCAATCAGCTGTATGACTTATCCTATGGCCTACCTTTGAAGTGTTTTTGTTCCAACAGTAAGGACTGTTGAGCAGATGAAATAATTAAAGCTCAAAACGAACGAATGCAGAAGTTTTCGGCAATTCATTCTCTGCCCAGAAGAGGACTTGCTGAGGGTGAGTTAATCAGCTATAAATCAGATTAGTCGCACCAAACCTGTTGGTGTGATCAAGTTGAAAATTACCCTTCAAGTAGGAAAAGCAAGGGCGGTTTCTCAAAGTGCGACGTCTATGTAGTAGACGTGGCAGTAACTGTCTGCCTGCAGGCTACTCATTGTTAAGCGAGTCACAGACCTGACCGAGGAAAGCAGATGTCAAAATCATGCCAGTGTTTGTCCTTTGACGTTACAGAACTATTGTTTGAGACTGGAGGAAACAGGAGTGCCAATGCACGCCAAGTGATATTGGATGAAATACCCAGACTGGGTAGCCAAGTCAAGCCAATGGTAGCTTAAGGCATCCCGACAAAAGAAGTTTGAGCAAATAGGTGGCGGACATGAAAAACGACCATATCATCAGTAAAGTGCAGTCCAAAAGAAGTGAGGCAAATGAGGAAGCGTGGAAGAAGCACATTACGCGATGAGTTAGGGTTGATAAGATATCTAGCCATATAGGTAGCAGTTCTCAAGATTATTGGACCACAGGTACGTAGATACGGCCCGAGAGGCTACTGGATGAGGGCTGAAAGCACCTCCTGGTAAAACTAATTACACACAAATTATCTGTTAACTACAAAGCTGGTCTACACACTAGAGGTCCCACTGCGCTTAGCCATGTGTTTCAGTGATCTACCCATGAGACAGTAACCTGCCCTAAAGAGCCGAACTCTGCTAAAAAAACCGCCTGAACGTGAGGTGATCGAATAAAGTTGCTACCGACTGAGGTAGCCCAAGGGTAGTTCAAACCAGTGGGTCTGGAAAAACTAACGTTACCAGTCGTAAGTGACTGAAAACCGTCAGCAAGGTCATGAATACGGTCACCTGGAAATTTTGAACCATTAAGAAGGCAACGCTCTAGATGTCGCCTAACAAGTCCACTCAATCAAGTCTGCAACTCCATGTGAGCTTCTAAATTACGATGGTCTCCACCAAACACACTGTCATCAGCAAACTTAGGCCGACAGAAAGAATCCAGGACCTATAAGTCAGGGACGTACAAATGGAGCTAACAAAGCGTGCTTGGGTCGATAGTGGTGAGAACCTGCGGTTACGCAGACACTAAAACCTGATTCGGTTAGTAAAAAGGTCAAACAGACAACGGTCAAAACGGACAAACTACGCGAACAATCCGACCACCCTCCGAACAACCTAGGGCACTGACTTTGTCGTCTACACTAATAGTGTGGAATTGTCTTAAACTCAGAGGATCTGAATGCCGAGAGGAAGCCAGTGAATTTTATGGATGGAGTCTGCATTTTTTTTAACGTTTTTTCCATGTTTTACAGCTACCATGCAACCAGCTTTCGCATTATTTGGAGATGCTTTACGGAAGCTGTTACTGAAATCCGATGAAAGGAAAAAAATTTTAAAAAACGTAATAGCGGCTATATGTGGAACATACGACCTTCAAGCAGACTGAATTTAGAAGAGTAACGGAGGGATTCGAACCCATGGAATGAAATTCGAAAGTGGATATCCGGAACAATTTCGATGGCTGTCATGATTATTCGTACATTCCGATGAAACTTCCAACCTTTCGAATGTCAACGGAACTATATTCCCGATGGTACTTTTTGCTCGACAAGATACCGGGCGAAAAATTGCGACCCGCGACTTGGTAGCGAAGCATGAAAATCATAACAGTCAAACTGGCCACGGCGGCAAATGTAACCTCCTAGGATGGGAGGTGGCCATGGGAACAGAAGTGTCTACCGATTACGACAATAACACGTACGGCCCAGTTGCTAAGTTAATAGCGTTTATGCATATGGGGTGTAACTCTCAATGCAGAGTTCCTTTTAGATTTCAACACGTCCATCGCTACTAATGAATTTGCAGGCCAAAGGTATTAGTTTCGGACTCCAACATATAGTCAAAATAATAATCGTTCAGCTATAACGCTCTTCCGGTGCATGTTCGCAATGCCATCCGAAGGAAGCACGAAAGTTGAGATACTACCAGGTTGCCCAAGCCTAGACAAGAGCAGTTGAAATGACTGGGTTGGGTTCGAACGACGTACCTTCCGGTCACTAAGTTCGCGCCCCAACCACTGAGCTATCTCGACATCATCTGCAAACGCAGATGTGGTCGTAAGTACCAGAAAAATAATTGGGAAATATGACAACCGAGATGACAGCTGAGATTCAGTTGACCCTCCAAAAAAAACAAATTGGAGTGCAGATGAGTGTATTACGCAAATTTCGTGCAACTTCGGTTCACGTAGAACATAAGGTTTACGGAAACTCCGGAACTACGCCTATCTAATGAGCCCAAAGAGGGTGAAACCGGTGACCCGTCGAAGTTTTAGCAACCCATGAGTAGTAGTAGTAAGTAAACATGTGCATAGTTATAGGTTAACGGTGGCGACCTGAAAACACGAACGATACTTTGGGATTTCGCCAAGAAAATACTTCCGATTGTCGTACGCTTTATCGAATGAGTGTAATCTCAAAAAAAATGAAACATCTTTTAAGCATTCAGACCAATGGCTAAACTTACTGGTTGAGAAGAAAAAGGGATGCATACAACGGACAGGATATCCACAAATTTGTCATCTCCCAGGCAGTCAGAATTAGCCCAATGAGTGTGAAAGCTTGTAAGACAGTGACGGCCAGGTCATAAAAATCGATGGGTTCTCTCCGTGGAGAAAGCTGGTTTCGAATTTGGAATGGAGAAAACCAGCTGGTTAAGGTGAGAAAAAATTAGATCTTCCAAATCAGTCGGGCAAGTTTCAATTAAAAATAAGACTACGACACATCTCCGATTTGCTTAACTGGTCCAAATAATCAACCACCTTCCAGAGTAACATCAAACATTTTTGATCGGTTATACAACGATCCAACTGTCAAACTGAGGATATAATTGATCCTTCCTAATAAGCAGCGCGTTTCGAAAAGCGAACGTAACAGAATGGACCTACTGCTTCAGAAAGTAAATCTCAGAAAAACTGGAGAAATATGCTCTAGAACTGCTTATAATGCAACCGGAGACAGTATGGTATTCCTCGCGAATAGCTTCCAGCACTAGTTGCACACTGCTTAGGGTAAGAGTGACCAGGGAAACTGTTCCATTAAGATCACGAAACATGTAGTTGGACAAGTTTCTCGGTAGTCTTGAAACAGGGAAGATAAGATATTTAAGCTGCATCTGAAAGTCATCAAAAAGACAGTCAAGTATCACATTATCAAGCTTTGAAGTGTGTATACAACTGTGAGGATACTGGTCACGATAGGGGCATAAATACCAACAACATGGTATTTGAGCAAGTTTTCTGAAAAGGTTGCACACTTGGCAAAATGACATGTACTTACAACGGTATATTTTTTGCTGCGATTATCGTTACAGATGTATGAGATTTGCTTACCTGGACCACAAAGTAGAGTTCTTTTTTGTCACGTTTCAATGAAACCATGAATCCTCATAGACAGTCGAAATCTAGTATTTACGATTGACCACTATGTGATTGTGAAGAAAACCATTCTACAAAACCGTGCGATCTGATAAACATCAAAGGCCTGAACAACCACAACAACAACCATGATAAAATGCCTTGTAAGAAAATCATTCAGCTATAGCACCCTTTCGGTGCCTAACTGCTATGCCATCCACAGGAAGCACGAGGGCTGGCATACTGCAAGGTTGCCCAAGCCTAGGCAGGGAAAATCGAGAAGCAGAGGTCGGGTTCGAACCACAGACCTTCCGATCAGTGAATTCGCGCTCTAACCACTGAGCCAAATGCCTTGTAACAAGAGAATGTTCCACAATGCTTTGTTCTTTTACTTGGTACACGTCATTTCATCCAAGGTCCAACAGCTTTATCCAAACAACTCACTTGAATTAAAGGATTACTTCCACTTAGTGCTTTGCCAGTCAAAACACCATTGATAAGCAGTTGCGTGTTCTGAATCAATCATGTGTTGTAGGTTCACGAAAATTAAAAAAAACGTTTTATTTGGAACAGAATGGCTTTTATGCAATGTTATCGACCACAACCGGGATAGACCTTATAAGTGCGAGTTAATCACGCCGTTCGGCGGGTGGCCGACAGGTTTAGCCTTCAACTACTAGCCGGGAGGTCGCGAGTTCCAATATTTCTGAAGATTCGTGAGATGCGAATCGCCGACGGTACCGAATAGGGAATCAGTGTTTCTCGGCTTCCCAGTGTAGGCAGGCGAAATCCGGATTGCCATGTCTGAATGTCCCGATACTACCAACATACGTTACAACGCCGGTTTCAGACACGTTGTCGGTGTGCGCATACACGATTTGTACCTAACCTTTTATCTGCCTGCTTGCACTGTTACCCCACATGACAATAATAGGGTGATCATCTACTAGAAACGTGTCTGCAGCCAATGTGTTATCCAGCGGGTTTGTAATAAGGATGCATGGGTGGGCTCACCGGATCTATTCTATCATAAGTCGCCTTACTATGATAATAGTTCGCTAAACATAAGACCGCTACGGGAGAAAATCTTATTCACATTTCAACCCCCTGCAAGGAAGCATTCATGGAGCATAATAAACCTCCAAAACAAGGTATAAAGGCAGAACAGAATTCCGTATTGATGATATTCTTCCATCAAGGGTAGGAAATGACAACAGACGTTATACGTGCTGCCAACAGCCTGTGAGGCTGTCAATTACCTTAAACATCACCACCGGTCATGAACCGCATGCCGGTGATACATTGTAACCACTACTACAGTTTCTTAGATGCGATGTCATATAAATTCCGCTCGCCTTATCAAACACCCATCTATTCGTTGCCTTGTGTGATGAATGGGTCAAACGACCTCGGACTTGTAGCGGTCAGGGTCAGTGACAACGTCGAGACTGCACTGCGGATCTTTGTCAATTACCGTGAAAACAAACATGCATTTGTGGTCTATTTATGCGGTGTCGTCGATGTGAATTTTTTGCACCAGAATTAGGCGAAAACAACTGTGAAGTTTAAAACTGCAAATTGTACGACTCGGAGGTCAATAGGCCCGATGGCGTCAGCGCACTGACGACATCTCACCAGATGGTGACGAAGCCTCTGAAAATCAACTGTCAACCTCGGCTAACAGAGTTGTAAAGTTTCCGGCACTTTTAGTGTTGAAAACAACTCAAAACTGGTGGATTTGTATTTCAATTGTGGCCAGAGTTGACAGCACTTAGTATTAATTCATTACTGAGCAAGTAGTGGATAGGGATGAGCTTTTCTGCTCACGTTACGAAAATTCCAGAAGGAAAATTTACAAAGTATTTGCGACTCCAGCTCAAGCAACTGAACATCATTTATCGCGTCTAAACCAAGTATAATTCAAGACCTGTTGCCTGGTGCTAACTGGATGCGGTGTGAAAAACAATGACTAGTTAATGTAAAACGGTTGGTTGTCCACCAAGTTGCCTTACCTTAGCTGCCCGTCAGATAAATCATATGGCGATTTTTGGTGTAACTTAGGATCTATTTTATCTAAAGTCACCTTCAAAATTTGGTCCGGGGTCCGAAATAAGAGTCACTTTGTCCAGCATCCTGAAATTTAATGGAAACCCCGAGAGACCAGCCAAACGTGGGTACACTCAGGCGGTGATATCCACGACGGCGAGCTACAACCAAGCGGATGACAATTATAACTTATCTTCTATGCCTAGTCTGGTCTATTCCTTACAGTTCTTGAAGATGATCACCCGAGTCAGCGCAGGAATTGAATACCTTAGCATTCGTACTTTTAATGAAATCAAGCCTTCCTTTAATTTGCACGTGTAGGTACGATTTAACTCAGACGAGTGCAAGTTTATTGGAACTTACCGAGTAAAATACTGCTAGAATCACCTCTGGTATAATATTCATACGCTGGTAGATATTAATGAAGCCTGGAGCTTCCGTTTTGTTGTCCTTAGAGAGGTGATACAAGCCTGTAAGTGAATAAATAACCCGAACGTGATTTACCTTTCGAAATAGTTTTCGAGCTAACGAGGGTCTTGAAATAGGAGTAATACAAACCTTGTTCAGTACGATATGAAATTTCCTTCTCAGTCACCGTGAGATGTGACCACCAGAGATCCGTTTCGCGATGCATGTGGACGGAGTATACGTAAACACAAGCATAAATAATCCCGGCAAAGAGGGCAAACATAGGGTGCTGTAGAACAGTTGATCTATAAGCAGGAGAGGAACCGTGTTATCAACGATACAAAACTTGAAAAGTAGAGGGAACTTTCATGTTTCTATCTATCGAGTAAAAACCATAGCCCACTGCAGAGAACTATGCGATGAAGCTTCTCCAAATGCAAACACGGAGTGCCAATTGAAAGAATTCTGAATGTCTTCTAGTGAGGGATAAGTAATGGGTAAGTAGATGAAAATTTGAGTCTTATCGCGAGCTCTTACCTCCACTCGAACGCAGATCCTACGCTATAAAAAAACCACATAATTTATCCCATTTTCAACCTCTCATCGCTGGGAGGTACCGTTCTAATCCCTATTGTATCGCTAACATTCTGGCGAACGTTCCTTTAGACGTGTGTCTCCACCAACAAACCGTCAGCTGGTTTACTCCCCTACGTTTTCCAGTCACCTCTGCTGTTGGATGAATCTTTCAGTCTTCTCCTTTTTTCGGACATACATTCTAGGATGTCTTATAACCCACTATGCCTCACCTTCTTACAGCCCCAAACTCTTCAACATTGGAACGAAGACGCACCCTTGAAAGCCACCTTGGCTGTCGCTTTGTACATTTGATGTGAAGCAGTACCCATTGAGCACCATCATGTACTACTGGTGTATTGCTGCCAATGATGATCATTATGGCATTTATCGTGTTTTACCTGCAAGGGTTATCGACTAAGGGGTTAATTTTTGTAGGCATTAGATCAAAACAAAACAAGATGGTCCCGTGAAACACGGTAAAACGTTTAGATCAACTGGACTCATCATGAACGTTGTAACACTGGAATAACTACTACAATCTGCAACCGTAACGATGAACGACGTAACATGTTCTGAAGAAACTCTGGCGTAAGCCGAAGTAGGTGGATTGTTGCCGTTCAAACTGCGCTAAATGAGAATATGTAGCCTAGTAAGAGCTTCCAAATCCCAACAAAGCCGTACGGAATATCCGTAAGTTCATGCAAAAGTGAGAGTTAGTCAAGCTGCTGGTCGAACGCTTGTCCTCAACTACTAGCCGGGAGGCTGAGGGTCCGAATCATCCTGGAGATTCCTGAGATGTGCACAGCTGATAGTTTCCAATAAAGATGAAACAGCTCTATGGTGCTTCTTAGGCTTCCGGCACAGACTAACTTCACTTACAAGACGAAAGCTCAATTGGATAGTGGGAAAATTTTCGTTTTAGTTGTGCTTTGGACAATCCACGACCTGCAGGATAAAGTATGTACCAAACATCCTTTCGCAGGACACTGACAGCTCAGGTGAGGGACAGAACGAGTGTTGGAAGTATTGTATGACATTATACCTACGAGAGAACAAAACTTCTGGAGCATTGTCAGGTTTTATCTTCGGTTTCACCCGAACCTGGAGGTAAGAAAGTCTGGACTCTCCCAACTGAATTTTCGAAAAAGGTGTATAGTAGTCGTCATGCCATCAGACCAGGCCTGAAAACTCGACCACAGACCGGAATGAAAACTCGTACTCAGCCCAAACGGTGTTTGAGAAATGCTAAATTTGGGACGTTAGCCACATCAAGTTGTAGACTTTTCCAAGAACTATTTGCCCCAACAGAGGAACTCGGCTCGATTGCAGTCCACGAATATGCCCTCACAGCAAATAACGCTCTTGGAGTTCGGTTAAAGAGGATTCCATGACTATACGGAAAAATTCTACAAAGCCACTTTCCATCTCTCTTCAAATAGATGTAAAGTTTTTAGACTTTTCCACATCGCTGATCGACGCTTTCATAAAACTGGCCATTGCTAGGAAAACATCAAGGATCAAACCTATCTTCGAATATTAGAAACGTACAGACCAGTGGTCAGTGAGACAGTAAAGAAGCATCGATTCTGAATAATCTGATTCAGGAGCAATACCAGAAAGGCAAGTCCATCGGGAGTATTTCAACCAGAGGAGTAATGAAGAAAGGCAAAGAAGACTCAAGCAGCATATAACAAAGATATCGACACCAGCGAATGTACTGAACCGAAGCGACAGGATGTGGCATACCCGTACACTTCCATTAAGGTATCAGGAGTATTGCCCCTGTGGGATAGTTTTTGCCGGCTAACTACGGTGGTGAAATTACACAAAAACGAATAACCACCGATGCCAAAACAAAAGTTATTTTCGCATCACTAAGAGCTAGTCACGAAAAGCTTACGTTGCTGTTTATGGCCATCATAGTCTAGACCCTTAAGGTGCTCAAAGGTTTGCACAACTCCGTGGTGCGTTGACAGTGTGAAATCATTGTCTTAATATATTATCCTTAGTGAGCACATGTTACCAACAGGTAGTTTTATCTTAGGACAGGTCTCTGGCCCATGAAACATCAATGGTGTTATCATTCGGCCGCCCAGACGAAACCTTGTAACATTTAGCACTAAAATCACGAACAAGGCAAGAAACGTGGGGAGTAAACTTTAACCTCACTCTGATAGAGTACCATAGACATTTTCATTTATCTTGCAGTCAAAAGTATTCAGGAAATACCACCGGTAATGAAGATACATGTCGCCCGTAGTCAACGGCATAAGGTCAAGCTACGGATTGACTATCATATATTCTGAGGATTGCGCCTGTCTGATGAAACGAACAGGGTGAAACCCGTAGCGGACCTATAATTAATACCTTTGCCCACTGTTCAACAACCAGAAGGAACAGGAAGGTCGAACATGAATCTGAAGCCATCCCGAAAACGTCAGTTTGCCTGCATCGACACAGAATATTTATGATTGTCCCTTATCACAATGACCCTTGTAACAAGATAAACAAGGCAAAGGTTTCCGGAAGATCTGGAAAGGACTCGTCGATAATTTAGACGACACTGCTGGGTGATTAAGACATCATGAATTGCGATTCACGTCTTCTGATCCGATATGAACCATATAGACCTCATGACGTTCGCACCCTATTGCAACAAAAACTGGTAATGTATATTAGCTCCCTGGGGAAAGAGATGCTTAAAGAAGAGGGCAGTCATCAGATCGACGTTCACACGTGGTGACAAATTACCAATCAAATACAGGGAGAATTAATAGACTCACGAAAAACGTCAATCGGCATTACGGGACTACCTGAAAACGAGAAGCATAGTGCATAAAAGTCAGTCTGGAGTCCACAAGTCGTCCCCCTGTGATATACCTCCTGATTGCATATGGGAAGTAGCTGATATGAACGTCATATATGATGCCGACGTGATAGTTGAGTTCCGCAAAGCATTCGATGAAGTCGCCCACAGATAACAATGGTTTGGGATGACACCAACGTTTTCTTCATTATACCCGAAGTGCGCGGTCGTTATGGCGGAAAGTGTGCAACGACTACGGGTTCTCGAGGACTTGGACTGTCTGTTTGAATGTTCTAGGCTTGCAACTATCCAATCATGCGAACAAACCCTCATATCTCCCCAGTGGTAGTAAGACAGATGTTAAGGTGTCTCGCTCGAGTGGGTCTCCAATGGGAACATCTGGATGAAAAAATACCCTGATGTTGACTTCAAACATGCAGAAATCGACGGCTCAAATAAAGCCACAATTACAAGGGGGGATCAACCGCAATTTTGCAACAACTCCAATACTGTTTGAAGCACCACATGAAGCCACACTTTGAAAGTGTAACAATGACTGCACCCCCTGCACTCAGCTAGAAGTGAAAAGATCAAACGCTTGCAGATAACTGCAACAAGTTTGCTGTGAAACAATCATTGGCCAGGGTTCGCCTGAGTTTGATGAATATTTTTAGTGGTTTTGTCAACGAGGGTTGTGCAAGTCGTGTACCAAGCATTGTTGGGCTGCCTGGCAAGTGCCCATCTGCGGTTCCAGTGAAACCATAACTGATGTCTCCCATATGTCGCAGTGTGTCTGAAGCTCTAATTCCTCGTTGATCGTACAGACATCAAAGGCGGGACCTGATGTCGCGCCTCTTGGAGCATCGAATTCTTCGCGTAAACAATGTCAATAAGGCTCGTTGGCGGTTTGTCCACCTAAGCTATTTATTGACAGCAGAAGCTTTAACACAGGACCATCACTGGCCGCGTGACATTGCCATGTCTGACAGAATCACTAACCATTATTTCGGCCCGCCTCTGTGGTCTCGCTGACACTGTCATTTTTTTGACAACCGACGGAATCAAAGGAAGCCTCTGAGTCAAGGTAAACGACCACTGCTAGCCGTTTTTAAGAAATGATGCAGTTCATGTACCTGTTGCAAAGTGGAAATGTGGTCGATGCAGCTTCGACCAGGATGAAAGCCATCTTGATTTCCAGTAACCTGGCGCTTCCGATGATAGATGAACTTGCACAGGATGACACTGGAGACCCATTAGACGCCATGAATACTAAACTGATGCCCGAGTGAGATTCGCACAATATTCATGTGCCACTTTTGAATAGGAGAATCACCGTCAAAGCGTTGGATTCTGTCGCGATCCTTTATTTATTCCAGACATTTCAAAGTAGGGTAGTCAGGCTAGCTATCGAGGACTCACCACAATCTTTGAATAGGACGGGATGCAAACCGGTGGGCCAAAGCGCTAGATTTCTGCTGTCGATGGAGGATCCTGTCGAGGATCCATTCAGGTTGAGTTGATGGGGGTCCTGAGCTATTCTTCAGTGTTCACCCCATTGTTCAAGACGTTTTTATGAACGAATTGGGGCTTAAAAACTTTCGGAGACGAAATCTCTAAAACTCGACCTCTTCAGACCAATTTGGCCGAAAAAGGGTGTCATTGTTTCCCGTTGCGAAGGTATCCTACATCTTTGGAGCTTTCGCTATACACTAATCCTCAAGCCCTGCACCATCTTGTGTCTAAGGAGTGTGAGTGCATCGCCACAGCCAATTCATGCTGGTACGGATTTCTTAGCATCACTGAGAGCTGAGGATCGTGATGAGACCCAGTGTTCATTGTAAAGTTTAGGCGAACAGGAATAGTCGAGTGCTAAGACCGTGAGCATGCCTTTTATTCACCTTTTCCGATCGTAGCAAGGAGACTGGGCCTTGTCACTGTGTGGCAAATTGTGCATGATCAATATGACTTATTGAGCTATACTGTGCGGGTACGTTTTGACACTCGCAGAGCTTTCCAGACCAGGCTGGCCCGGTCTGAAGAACACAATCTCCTGATCCTCCGGGTTAGTAGTGGAAACTGCACGGCAACCTTTTACGTAAAGGCATGCTGTGGTAGTATGTTGATACTCACCCACTGTTTGCAGTCAGACGTTTAGGCCAAAGACTCTGGTTGATAGTCTTGAAAGCCCTTCTGTCCAGGTATGGAAGCCCTGAGAGTATCAAAGCCCATGTATAACGATGAATCGCTCAATTAAACCGTCATGCAACATAAAACGTCACGTGATGTTATCAGTCGAGTTACTTCGATTACCGCATAAGCAGCGCAGAGACGAAAACAAGTAAGCCCTCGCTGCACTTTCACATTCCTTTTTCTTCCCTCGTTCAGCCGCAGCACCCTTTCGGTGCTTAATTGCCATGCCATCCGAAGGAAGCACGAGCACTGGGATACTGCCAGGTTGCCCAAGCCTAGACAGGGGAAGTTGAGGGGCAGATCGGGTTCGAACCACAGACTTTCCGGTCAGTAAATTCGCGCTCTAGCCACCTCATTGTAAGTACTTTCGATCCATTCATGTCCCAGCCACAGGACTGACCACTTTGTCCGCCTTGCACCACACTCAGCAGCAGTTTCTGTGTCCGATTTCAGTAACCCCTGGGAGTCAGTTTTCAAACCCAGAAAGTCGGCCCAGTTATCCGCCTTTATTGCTCACACACTGAAGCAAACGGAGCAACAAAACCTCTTGCTCGTACTCTAGATTTCCTCTGCAGTGACATAGGCTGTCTGTCAGAAACAAGTATCTAGGACGCAAGTACTGTAATTGAACCAACTGCTTTCTGGCTCTCCTCCCGCTTCTGGGTGCTCCAAAGCGGAATATACAAGAGTTGGTATTGTGCTTAGTCCCCGAGTACAGACACTCCAAAATGGTTGGTTACCGTTAGTAGTCTCGTATGCGCAGTTCGTCTGGAGTCCGTGGGGTTTATAGATCCGTCTACTTTATCCGTTTGTGCCTCAACGGAGCACACCACTATACCTGCAAAGACGGTTTCCTTGGAGCTCCGGATGTTCCTTTACAAAAGCCTAGAAGTCCAGTCATTCTTGCGGTTGCAGACGCCATGATCGCGCAAGTGGGTAGGCTGGATCGGCTTTCTGACATCAATGCTGGGCTTGCATCACGCTCCCACATTGATGAGGGGCTACCTTAGATCACAAGCATGAGTTCCGGGAGAGCCTTGTGAGTAGAGATCTCCACAGCGTATTCTTTACTGAGGTTAGGGATGGAAGCGAAAGGAAGCCCGAATGTCCGCCCGTTCGTAGTCATTCGAATGACAGATCTGTGAGAAGTGGTAGATTTCCGGCTTTTACGCGAACACCACGGATGCACGGCAAGGCTTTTGCCCAAGTTTCTCGCGTCGGTTTTGTTCTTGTCGTTCAGCGGCTGTCGATCGCCACGCACTAATATACACGGCAGAGAACCGTCAGGGAAAAACTTGGAGAGTTTTTTCAGGACCATCAATTTGGAAGACGATCCTAGGTAACCACTCTGAACTCCCATGCGCCTGTCTATCAGCAATGCTGTGATGTTCTTGACTACGGTGTCAAAATAACGGTCATGCCTCAGTTCATTTCTGGGGGATTATTCTCGGATGCCAGTTTTCAGCAGAACAACCACCAAGGTAATGAACGCCATGAATGAATTATGAAACGTAAAGCGCGTCATATTCGAAGCGAACGTTAAAAGGAAATTCAAAAAACCCAAACGCATTCCACACGCGGCGTGCAAACCCGCAAGCAGCTGATACAGGGCTGCGATTGGCTGTTGGCTCAACAATTTCGGCCAATCAGAGTTCGCGTTGATGGTTGGTCGGCAGAGGCCTGTCCTCTTGACCAGTTACGTGCGAGCAACGCATGTTGGCGTACAATTCACTGTTGTGCAGTCTATCACAGCGGAAAATCCGCATTATGTTGCGAGGTCTTTTTTTTGACATCGACATGTTCGTCAAACGCGGCCACTGACCCAGTTAGCACCAGTGCAGAAATGTCCGCAGCACATATGCACCCGGGTGCTGAAATATCCCCACCAAGTCCCTGTATTTCTGCACCAAGTCCGCACTTAGGGATAATCGTCAGGTGTGCGAATTTAACCAAATGTAGCCAATTCTTGCTTCCCCTCGTAGGGTTCGCGAACTACATAAACTGTATGATCCTATGCCGTTATGACCCAAATACTCGTAAGCCTTTCCAAAGCATGCTACCTGCCTGGACAAAAATAATTTGTCTGGAATACAACCACTTATACAAAAGAGCTATAAAAGTTTTGCAAAACATTTTAATCGGTCATTCTTGTAGCCCTCCGCAACCGTTTTCGAATCATCTGCCGCTCGTTTTCCAGCCAGCGGTGAACGATAATCATTTGCTGACGGGCGTTTGTCGCAGGAAACTTCCCCGTTGTCTCGTCTGTGATACAAAATAGCCTAGAAAGCTCATCCTACCATTTTTTCAAACCCAGAGTAAAAATAATATTTAAATACTTACAAATAAGACCTCGTGCCAGGCTGGTTGAACCGAAGGCTCATTTCCATTATTCCTCTCCAATTCAGAATCACAGCGTCTGCGAGCCAACGTGTGAGTGATTATGTTCGTTAGATGCTCTTGGACATCTCTGGCACCCAGCTTGAGCCACTTCTGCGAAATCAGTCAGCGTGACTTAGATCAACGCTTACCATGCGTATAAACCGGGATCCATCGTTGAGGACTTCCTCAAACCTGCCCACTTCATCTTGTAACGATAAAGGTAAGAGGGGCTGGTTGTTTGGTTCTAAACTGCCTACTAGTACTAAAGTATGCAGTTTCGTTTGCAGTAGTGTGTAATTTAGCTTCGAATCTCTATATTATAGGTAAGTCCGTACTTTATAATTTAATCGTTGAAAATAAGGTCTGCTACTTCTTGCGAAATTTTATTTTTGTTGGTATTTGAGGAACAGGTCCTAGTAAGTTAAGTACACGGTGTGTGAAGCGAACCTCAAAAACGGCATGGAGGTAGGTGGTTCCGGGTCATCAACTGCTTGAAGCGTCGGATAAGAGGAGCTGCTAATAGAATTTAGATGCCCGTAGAGCACTTCAACGTACGTCGCACATATAACTTGGGCCTTCCCAAGGACAGCTGGAGCCTCCAAATTGGAATAAAATCAACTTCAAAGCCAGCAGGATTGCTGTATCCACCAAAAATGAACAAAAGGAGTAAATAAGTAGTCGATGCGGGAAGAACATATAGTCTTTTGTGAGCTGGCGGGCTGATGACCGTGTAGGCTAACGAAGTCGCTCCACCACAACACGTGCGGTTGGACTCGCCGGGGAAATAATGATAATGATAATGATGTTTATTCCCAACTAGTGGGTAGCATACCTTCAGGCATGATCATAAATTTACAGTCAGAATAAGAGCATCTAAAGACAGCCGCTGCATTTTACTGCGGTCAGCGTAACATGATTGATAAACCTACTTTTACGCGTTGATACACGGATTTCAGCTTCTTCGTGCTTCTCAGCGGAGGTGGAGTACCCTGAATAGGGAGTTCCTTGCTGTGCACACACTGCGTCCGCAAAAGTTGCCAAAAGTCTTTTAAAAATGTGGAACAATTTACTGCAACTATGGCCGGTCGGCGGTACATCCGAACAGTCTGTGGTTTTGGTCCACGTATGTAACGCTCAAAATGTCCCAAATTTCATTCGTAAATGAAACAGGGAATCGGTCTAAGCAAACATAAACACACAGCATAATGCTGTGAAAACAGGGAAACAGCCGATAAATGTGGGTACAGAATAAGAAACACGAAGCTTTCGCAAACGTCAGGATGTAAAATATCCCGTAATACAACGGGTCCTATATACAAAAAGACTGTCGGACATCAGAAGCCCTCCAGAGCTCCAGGTCCACCACATTCCGGTATATTTTGGGAAAACCTACAGCAAATACCATGCGCTGATCCTCGATGGCATCATTCAGTGGATCCTAGGGTTTCAACAGTAACCTAGCTTCATATCAGACTGGAATAGTTCCGAGAAAGCTGCGGAACCTTCGAACAAATCCAAGACACCGTGTGCATGTGATCGGGTGGGAGACCGTCAATCATGGGGAAAATCAGTTTCCCCATCGGACTGAGACCCACATGATGTAGCTCTCGCTTTTGAGGCCAATGATCAAACCATGTCGTAAGGGAGCTGCTAGTGATGGAAAGTTATTCGTGTGCCGAAGTGCACACCATTTTGCGTGCAATACTCACAGCCTTAAATGCTCTATACCCATTCACCTGCTTTAGAAATGTCCTAGCGAGACTGTCTCAAACGATACATAAAAGACAAATTACGGTAAGTGGCAAACTCCGGAGACTGTTCACCAGGACATCCTCCAACCAGGTGAATACGCTGAAACTGGTGTGCATCATTCGGCCTGTTTTTACCACAACGTATACCTACAACAAGAAGACGACTTATGAATGTGGAATTTATGCGTTAAAGTATAGGCCACAGGTGGGTACTCTTTTTCTTGTAGGCACGCATCCCATCAACGCTCATTCAAATGTTCAAATTTGTTACCTTATTATGGATTTCTCGGAGCTGCAGAAGCAAATCTGCTTTAAGTCCAAGTCCTGCCAGCATTTTGTAGCATAGACCATCGGGGAGAAGTTCTCAAACAGTTGTGGATCTCCCCGAAGGGAAGGTAAAAATTATTTCAGTTCGTTTAACACAACGGCTAAGCTAGATGAAGTTAGGTTTGGTGAGATTTCATTGGGCGCGTAAGGAACCATTGCAGAAATTTGCAAATCCTTTGGTTAAAAACAATGCCAAATACCGGCTCTCTCTGGAAGGATAAAGGTTCACTCGATACTAACATGGAGCTGCTGGATAGACAAACAAATCGCGTTCTGCCACAGACCCCATCTGTACACCCGCTGCTGGCTTGCTCAGCATGGCAGAGCTCCTCAAAACAAACTTTGCCGTTTTATGTTCTCATGGTCCCATCTCACCCGTGTCCTGGGGCACTCAAATACGTACAGCCTAAAATCGCCTACGCAACACGAACTGGTACCGGGATGGTCGTGTTACGAAAGTGTCGGTTTCTACCGGTGGCTCGGCCCAAGCAAGGGATGATATACTCCTCTCATTGGCTGTATTCTTCGACCTCCTGAAAGCTTTTGATCAGTACTTCTATACTTCATTGCTCCACATACACAAATCATGTCGCCCATGGAACAGTACTACGGAGAACTGCAGGATAAACTTCAAACCGGACTCGTAGGAGAGTCGAGGACTCTGTTTTGCGCCCTCTAATTTATCTACTCCGCGCTAATTATCTGAGAATGTTACGACGGGCTCAATCCTTCTATTTGATGGCTACCTGGAACTATCACACCATTGCGCTCCAAATGAATTCTACCTCGGCGGAACACTAACGCTAGACTGCCGCCCCTTTCCTAATGGCGAAAAGTGCTCACATATGTTATTCCGCAGATAACCGGGAAAAGTTTTCGTGACAGGGAATGGTGAAGAATATCGCTCAATATCCATGGTTGAATGAAATAGAGGATATGTTTTCTATCGTGTCCTCTCCACTCCATCACGAGAACACCACACACCTCAATGAGGATGGTCAGATGTTCTTTCCCTTAAATGATGTCAGCGGATTCAAAAGTGGTCCATCCTGCACACCTTAACCCACTTCTGGGTCAAGTCAGTCAGGTCATTTTTACTAGATTATGAGGGGGATGTTGTGTAGATCACTGCCAACGTACAGCCACGAGGATATTTTTAGTCTTTGGGCTACGGACCATGGCAAGCGCGCGGAAGTGCCTGATTTCTACCCGCTGAGATAGATGCACCTGATTTTCTCACGCTCTAAGTGGGTTTACCTGCACTAATCTTCGCCTTTCACCCTAACGACAGTGGAAGATAGGTGACCCAAAGCAGAGGTGCGTATATTGCCGCCGCGGCACTTTTCATTGTCACCAGTTTTCAGTGCCTGAACGAGCTTATTTCGGTATTTGGCCACCATTAGCTCCAACCCACATTAAGAAGTTATTTTGTATGCTCGTTATGACTCTTCTGGCTTGCAACAATCCCTGCGACCGTTGAAGCTTAGGCAATCACCTTGAATCCATGCCTACAGCTCGCTTGCGCATACTGCATACCCAGCGTGGCGACCGCAGTGTATGCTGCGCCTCAGCCTCCAAAGGGGCAGCTGAGGAGTTTCCGCAACAAAACCTAGACCAAATCTGTTCGAAAGCATCCCTAAGACGAAGTCGCTTGGTTTGAGTGACAAAGTCCGTGAGCCTGTTGACCGGGTTTGATTTGCATCCAATCCGCCTAGCTGGACTAACTGCTGCGGCAGTCTATTGGGCCGGCGAACGCAGTGCCTTGGTATCCGCTCGGGATATCTTCTGGTTCAGTCGCGTGAGCTTTTTCTGGCCTTTACCGGATGTCAGCACGGTCGTGCTGTGGTGCTTCCTGGACTGTTTTTCCATTCGTTCACTGCGACGTTTCGTGAACGGAATAACAATGCACATTCCGAATTTCCGCCGAAGTACTGCTCCCGTTGATGGCCGTTCGAATGCTGGCACAACTGTGTCCGGCAGACACGGGTCAAACCATATTGCGCTATTGGCGCTGATGGGCTGAACATCTTTCGTATGACAGGTACAATACGTCCACCGTTATTAGAGATCATCAGCAGTGATCATGCTTTGGCTATGTTGCAGTTCGACACGGCCGGGTATTTGGCATGTAGGACGACCTTTTTATCTTTGTTCCATCAGTATACGCCCAAACCAACCGTATTATCACACCTGAGCAGACAAACTTGAACACGATTTTGCCCATCCCGAAGAAAGTTTGAGCAGCTTGAGAATAAAATATCAAGGTCAGGTGCAGTAACCTTTTTGAATTCCAATCCAGTAGTGGCGAATTACCTAATTTTCGTTGTTGCTAACCTCCTACCTCGGAAGTCCACACGATAATTGAGCTCTTCCGTCCTCCGTCACGTCATCTAGATTGGTTTTCCAATATCGGTCTGTTCTAACTGCATAATCCTTCGGCCGCCGTACACTCATGCATACACCCTATTAAAAGAAACGCTTCTTGCATCGGTATCATAACTTGCAACTAATCTGCACTCAAAGAAGGCAGCACCCCCATGAACTAAGTACTTTGATCTGAGCCCCAATTATCCGCTTCCGGGATTGCGTTTGTTAACAGAGTCCCTACCCTGCTTAGCTCAAAAACCACCTAACCCTCAAACTCATGGACACTTGACACCCTAAAGACTGCTCACTTCTTCGCGCTGCCCCATAGCCTTCCTCAGGTTATCGCATACACTTGCCTCAGCACTCTCACCGACGTATTATTATCTGCCTCCGCTTCTTTCGTATTGTATAAGCGGCCAGGGTTGTACCGCTGCTGATGCAGTTTGACCGACCACTGAGAGGTATCCTGTACCAGTGCCCCAAGAATAATACGCTTCAACACACATCCAAGAGAATAACACCAACTGGACGACAATACTCCGATCTTTTTTCTCCAAGCGGCTGATCGACGCCCATTTTCATCATCCATCCCTTTTATCCGTTCAAGAAATTCCTCAAAGCCAAGTGACATCTCCATCTCCGCTGCTCCAGGAAGCCGGTTGCCAAGGCGCTTCGATCTATTTCAGGCTGTTCGAGGGCACCCATTGACATCTCACAGCCTTCCCCAGTTAGCGGACACTTTTACATTCAAGTTCCCATGAGAATGTTAGATCCAAACAAGCCTGGCACATCCCAGAGCGCGCCTGTGCAAGTCAGAAGATGAACTAGCCATTATCCAAGACATACCGTTCGATTACACGCCTTTAAAATCCTGATTCGGAATGTGACTCATCACCCGTTGAAGAGCGTCAATCCCAGTTGGCTTCCTCCCTCCGGGGTCCATCGGCGTACAGAACGTCTCCGCCAGCCTCTAACACCTGACCGATTCTGGTTTGAGAGAGCAAATCTAATATCGTAACATTGCACGCTTAACTTCATCCGCGCAGCACAAAACGACCGACCTGCCTTCTACCCAACAATTACAAACGCCATAGGAAAAGGCTCTGCGCGTCGACTGCTAAGGGGCCTACCAAATAAAACCGCAATACTCCCAGCCGTTTGCTAAACTGCGTTACAGGATGGGGTGCTTTCTCACCCTGGCCTTAGCATCCAATCAGTTACTCAATTAATTCGGCGTGACACAATCCCGGACTTCCTTTGCGACCGATCCTTTAAACAACCACACACGCCGGATCACCACTGACGCAAGTGAGAAAAGCAATTTGAGAACCCTTGACTTAATTCTCGACCCAATGAGAATGCAGGTCTCTTTCCCCACCAAATCAAACTACGTTGGGACCCCACCTCCCGTGGCAGTGCTTAGCTGACGGAGAATTCCAACCCATCGTATACACTGCCTCTGCATCTTACTTTAGCGCACCCGAAGGTACATGGTAGCTTCAAATCTTATTCGCCGCCAGAATGACCATCGTTGCCTACCGCGGGCTAGTCAGATCGATCCTCGTAGCCCAACAGATCACCAGACATCCAGTGTAACCGCCTTTTGGTCATCTCTATGAGCCTGAACACAGCTAACACATCTGGGAGAAAAATCACATGCTTTCCATGTCAGGATGTTACAAGCGGTGCTCTCCTGAACAGCTAGCCCAGAAAGCCATCAAATCTAAATCTGATTGGCTTTCAAGTACCGATGCGAACCTCGGAACTGTCATGGCATCTTCATAGACTTCGTGCTCTTGCATTGTTCTTGGCTCTAAACACAAGCAGATCTACTCACTGGTCTCTAATCTCACACTTCACAATGGTCTGTTGTCCTCCATTGCCTCTGCATCTTGGCGCATCGTCTCACCATCTATAACCGCTATGAACGTGCCAATCGCTCTAGCAAAATCTTCCGGAGCACGACCTTAGCCTTGATTGCCTTGCCTAGAACATGGCCTGCGCTAGATGATTTTAGCACCTATTTTTGCCACGGGCTCCCTGACTCACTCTAACTCTCTTTCCAGCATCCGCAGATGTGCACTCTCGGGCTCAAGCAATTCTTGCCAATGCATTGTTGTGCGGCGCTTCCTTCCTCGCGAAACCCTCGAGAATCTAGGCTCCTTCCAACGTCGGAGAACCTGACTGCCTTCTAACCACCGCAATATTTGGAACTTAGGTGCTTCAAACAACTCATGCAACATGCCTAATAAAACCCATTGCCTACAAACATCGATAGCTACTTGTGAGTCCGGTCAACCCCAAAATCCTTCCTCCTCCCACCCTCCGCTCCACATCCACCACATATTTTCATATCATCTCCTGACCTTTCATATCCCTCGTTTACGAAGAGGTGAAAGATGGCTAAGTTGGGTAACTCTCTTCAACTACATGCCTCCCTCCCGCAGAGCTTTCTTAACACATGCTCAGCCTCATACCATGACTCCTTCCATGGACGCAGGCTTATAGTTTCTACAAAGACATCCAAACTGCCCTACATCGACCACTGTCCTCTCTACTCCCTGTGCAATAACAGTAATGCCTCAGTTTGGTTCACGTTCCGACCCTTCCAGGCTAGCGTTCGCGTCAGAACAACGACCAAAGGTTCACATCGTGTACTAACGCCCAAAACTAGGTCAAAAATGCATGAACAGTGCGTCATATATATGGGGCGAATAGGTTGTATAGGGCGACAACACTGTGGAAATTCTGACGCCTTCAAGAGCCGCCAGGGGCAACAGGCATTCGGCGGATACTGAAACACGATTGACTGTTAGGTTCATATATTCGGCCAATCAGAGCTCGCCTTGATACTGGGCAAGCAGCCTGATATTTCGGCCGGTCGCGTGCGGGCAAGGCTTCTTGACTAACCGCTAGAAGTAAGGCGGTATCGGTGCGAAAATTCCGCCCAACACCTCCCCTTGGTGCGTGCTCGGGCTGGGCTTCTGTTCGGAGGCCAGCGGCTCTTAATCACCGAAAATCACGTCGATTGAGCGGATGTCACATGTGGGTTACGAACTAAATGGAGGCATTCCTTGATTGGTCAGAATGTCAGCCAATCGGGATCGAGCATATGCAGCTTGACGCTTAGTAGATTTGGAGTCGATACTGAGCGTGCGGATAATGGAGAGCGGCTTTTTCAGTTGTGTGCAGATCATCGTCTGCTCCTGGCCAGTACGAGCTTCCAACACAAACGCCCACACCAAGTTACTTCGAGGCCACCTACCACAAGACAGTCGTGGACTCAATTGGACCATATGGCCTAACTGCGAGCGATAAGGCGGTATCGGTGCGGAATTCCGCCTAACACCGTTCTTTTTCGAAGGAAGCTAGCATCGCACTGCGTCTCGCGGTGCTTGACCTCTTTCCCCTAGAGTATCGTAGCCTCCGAGGAGACCTAATTCTTATTTATGCCCTGTTTGAACAAGGTTTGGCCAACAGGTTTTTCACCGTTGACGCAGCAAACACACGGAGGGCACATGGTAAGACGATTGTCAAGCTCAGAGCGCACACTTTCATTCGGTAAAATTTTTTCTCAGCATAGTAGCTGCGTGGAATGACCTT
>SJOL01003052.1:86412-134483 GCA_004794785.1 Opisthorchis felineus | reverse complement strand
AGCACATCCTGCAAAGTGATCTAAATCATCACACATTGCTGCAACGCTGTCTCTAGAGTGCTCGCCACTAAAAGGCCTTCCCGTAGAAAACAACATCACTCTTTGAAAGGCACGACTTAGTGTGCAGTATTCTTCATGAAGGACCACCCCTGGGCAACTTCATTACATAGATTTCTGTCATGGCACTTCTCGGGGAACCACATCATTACCCCCGGCCAACGACCGCTCAGCGTCCTCGTTTCGGAAAATTCCATTCCAGCGAAGACCAGAATGTGAAGTTCATGCACTGCATCCGTGTACTTTTGTACCGATCAGATGTCCGGACATTGTACTGAAGACAACACTTTCTACCCTGGTCGTTGGCTTGTTCGCTGAGCTGGACAATTTGATTGCAAACGTCTCATCACCAATCGAGGTGACATCATCAGTGCGTTATTGGGGAGCGTAGCGGTGGGTTGTTAGTTGTGGCACAACCACCAGACTTAAAAAGAAGCTTCTTCTTGGTTGGATGCCACATTGGGTATCCCAGTGTCACCATCCGCCGAAGATTTGCTACAATTGTGCGGATTCGGCACACTTTCGATACAAGGGTTGTTCCTTACTAAACAGAACGCCTACCACAGAGAAGATATTTACAGTGAGGCGGCTCGCAGGTTCCGACCCATGTTTTCCCGCGAACAAGGCAAATCCAGACAGAGCTGTAGGTAACAGGAAAGCATGTCACATTTTGCGGATAGCTTCTCATCCTTAGAAAAATTAAAATCCGCGTTCTCGACCACTTGTTGGAGATGATCGAGGAAATACGCAAACAGGTTCGGCGTTTACGAGCGTGGACAATTATTTGACTGTTCACTTTGAAGCGTACTTTGGGCAAATCTCTGGTGCACTGATAAAGGTGTGTTGCCTCTACAGGCGTATCGATAAAACAATCAACAGTAGCATGACCTCGTAAAATTTACTGTTTCTCGTCCCCCACACCCCTAGAAAACAGAACTCAACATCTGTTAAGTCACCTCAAGTCAAAAACAGGGTTTTTCTATTACATTGTTCTTACCTATCATCAGTTTTCGGCACAGATTTGTTTCACTTCGTGCCCTCCGTTCTCTAACCAGCTATCGACGTAAATAGATTATATCTCATGGCGATGTTGTGTGCAGCAGTGCGAATCTCATTGAAGCATGTAAATCAACTCTAAGGATATCGTGGTTTACGTGGGTGTTATTGTTTACTTTTGGAAATGTCCAAAACAACTAGCACGAATACAAGTCCAACTAGCTCTAACCGTCACAACCAACTCCTCTGATTACGACACAAATCACTGATCACGCTCGAGCGGCATTACAGACTGCAAGTACTCATGCGTGTTGTTTCAATGCTCAACAACGAGTACTCACGTGGTATCCGCACGGTCTTTGGAATTGCTTAGTGCCCGACAGTATTCTCCCTGATTACCATTTAAATAATCCAGCTCACAAGGTACTCAAGCAAAAGCTGAGCGCTTTGAAGAAGTGCCGCGAAATGTTCTGTTCTGTGTGGAAGCAATGTCTGCTGTTGGGACTTCAAGGAAGCTTTCTCAAATTTTCAAGTTTACTGAAGGAAGACAACTGAACATAAGCTGAACAATCAATGGTTACGAGCTCACAACTAGCCTGTGTAGACCTGTTTGGCAGAATACTTTGAACAGTGATTCAATTGACCCTGTGTCTTCAGTCACACTAACCAAACCCGCACTCCGTATCTGAATTCTCGAGATAAATTGATTATCTCGTGCGAGGCAAGACCATGCCTGGATGAATCTCGTTTTTTTTTCAAAGATACACACTGATTGCCTTACCGCCACCATCGTCCCGATCTAAATGATGGACCAATGTAATCAGTGAGGCATCTATCGTGGTATTGGTTTCATCAACGTCGTATCTAAAATTTTGATATTTGTAGGCTTTGACCAGTGTGCCCGGTGCATGTGCAATCCATCCATAAGGAAGAGGGAGGGTTCCGACAAGACAGGCTGCATTGATAGCGTTCACCTTACAACAACTACTGGAGCTGCACGATACATGCCGGAGATCGACTCTCTTGGCCTTCCTCCACGAAGTCAGAAGAGCTATCTTGTGTAACCGAAAACTCGAGGTTTTCACGATTGGCGTCTGACACGCATTCTGATTACTTGGCAAATTAGCCAACTTAGATGTTCAGTTCCTAGCGGGTTAAGTAATTTACCTAGCAGCTATGCACCAGAAGGGTACCACAATCGAGCGTGCTGTTTTTTGCCAAGTTATGAGGCGGGTTTTTAGTAAGTGTACATAGTTTAGCTAAAAACGAGGTGTTAAAAGTGTATGGTAAATCTTATCCTGAATCCCCTAGTCCATATCCAGGCCTAAATTTCATTACCCTTGCATGTCGCGTGTAGTCTGCATGACACTCAAATTACACTATTCACTGTCTTCTTTCCAGGCTCATTGCTGTCGCGCGAAAACAATCGGTGAAGTATCTCGATTCATTTCTACCTTGCTTGAAGACCGCAAAATTTCTACCGCTACGCATAATATCCTCGCCTGGCGCATACTAACTCGACCCGATGGTGTGGCATCCCCTGTAATGCATGCAGATTGCGACGATGATGGAGAAACACACGCTGGATCCAGATTACTTCATCTGTTGACCATCTCCGGTGTGGAGAATGTAGCCGTGATGGTACGAATATTTCTTCTGCTGCTCTGGCTCAGAATGGCTTCGATAAAACCTCAAACGTATAAATTCCGTATCACGCGACACCAGTGCTTCTGTTGGTTCTGTAACCCCTAGGCCACATGGCTTTTCCATCCCTCTGCTAATGGGGTGTTCCCCAGTGTGTGTTAAGCTGGAGTTTACTTTCGTTGTCAGATGTTGGTAACAACGACAACGATGCTGACGGGGAATTCTTAGGTAGGAAGATTTACCCTGCAGCAACCTGAAAGATATGTTTGTAGGTACTGGTGCATCGAAGTAGGAGTAGTTCACAGGTGTACTACCTGAATGCACCACCGGGTTGTGACTCAGGCAGTTCATCTAATCGGATAGGACAGAAACATTTTTGGGCCGTAGAACCGAATGCGATGCTGCGAATTCCATAATTTCTTTGCATATATTGTATATATACTCACTCAGTAAATAAATTACTGAACATACCATCGTATCCAAGGCTTGGCTGTATGTCCCACATTGTTTATAGCTGATAAATTGAATTGAATCTATATTCAATGTGAGTCACCCCGGAACAGCAGTTCGAAAGACGTAGTCAAGGGATTACAAATAAACTATAACACACCCTGTCAGCCTGACAAGCATAGTACATGCAGCATTTTTTCTGTCTGATGTAAACCCGGACGATGAGCGACACAAGTCCTAGTCTTACTGTTACGAAAAAAAACTAGCCATTTTCTCATGTAATGGTTTGGGTTTATCGCCGCATCCTTATAGCCAATTTTCTGTCTTCCAGTATCCTTGCAAATGAATCGGCCGTTAATTCTTGTTCCACAGTCGCCATGTGGGTCTGTTATCGGAAATAATCGCACTGCAAACCATTCCAGAACTACGACCGTGGCCTCATGGACTCAGATATCAGGTTTCTTTTCGTGCGCCCTGTCATTAGTACATTAGTCCGTCAGGACCATTGGTCACTACAGTTCATGCAGTCCCTCGCACTCTTCCAGGTGACGTAACTTATGACCTTGTTTTTCCTCTTCTGGACATGGCTGCAATACACCCAAACAGACTATCTCGTCTTTCTATATTTTAGATGTGATGCATAATGTGGGATTTACTGTATGCACCGCCTACTGACATCTAACCCTAAAGACTTCTAGCTTTGTATCGTCCGTCAGTTGATTCAAGTAGACTATGGAAGTCCTGTTTCTTTCTATTATAGATCTTTCTCCCAGCCCCACGCTTATTTGATGTATATCGGTTTGATCTATCAGAAGCGATTTCTCTTAATGATCGTGCCTTTACTCACCAAGAATTTTTCTGTCTCAGTACTCGAGTTTGCTCATACTGAAGCAGCACTGATCAGCGTGTCGTACGTCACCTAGGGTAAATGAGTGGATTGTGGCCTAAGCTTGCAGCAGGTCACGTTCGGCTTTGAAGCTAGTAGAGAACCCGCTCAACCACTCAATCCGTGGGTCGTGTGCCTAAGAGTTAGGTTTGCAGTACTCTCCTGGAAGAGTGCACAAACTCTCAACCTGTCAAAATCACTCTCTGGGAGTGAACCATCTTTTTGACACCGAGCTTTAACAAAATAGTTGGGAAATTTCCCCCCACTATTCAAGTGCCTATGGATATCGATAAAAGTGTCTTGAGCAGAGCTACTTCAACCGCAATTCAGTGATGGTACGTGTAGCTTGTCAGAAATGGCATATTCACAAAAGGGATTGTCACGTGGATGAGGAAGTTAAGGAACCACAGACCAGTCATTGCGTCAAATAACGCCGTCGGATATTACGATAACTGTAAGCGAATTAGACTGGATTTCGATAAGGTGATGCAAAATTGAAAAAAGTAACATAAAGGGATTGCGGGCGCAATATAGAATGGGGCATTATAAAACTGGGTGTAAATGGGACCAGTTTTGTCCTGGTTAGTGCGTAATGGAAGGGAGAATAGAATTTAAGTATACTCAGGAAATAAAGTGAGCTCGAGATAGCTCAGTGGAAAGGCGCGAAATTACTGGGCGGAAGGTTTGTGGTTCGGACCCATCCGAGAGCTCCTGCCTAGGCTTGGGTAACCTGGCAGTACTTTAGCCCTCGTGCTTCCTCTGAGTGGCCTAGAAGCTAGGCACCGAAAGAATGCCACAGCGCAATGTTTTTTATGATGATTTTTATTTAGGAGGTAAAGTGGGATTGTGGTATCAATTACCCAGCTGGCGTAGCATTACAAGCGTGTTGTTTTTGTCTGCACGAGGGAAAGTCTTAAGGGTGGATCGCAACAGATTTGGCAGTATTGCGGATATGTCCGTACCTAGATATATAGTTAACTTTGAAAGCTCTTAAGGGGTTTATATGGTTATTGCACCCTGCAGGCCACTGGAGCCACCCAGGGATATGTTCTGCATTGCGAGCCTCGAGGTGTCCCTTCATTCGGTTTATATGATTGGACTCTCAGGTACAATCAAACTGAGGACGCTGGCTTCGGCAAGTAAAGAAAACGGGTCTTTCACATCGCGCCCAGCTTCCACTTATATTGCATTTTTTATTTTTTCTTGTCCTGTTCATATCTACTCTGATCTACTCACCACTAGCTTGACATATCGTTATTTCGCTTGACACAATTACTTCTGCAGTTTTTAAGCCTATTCATCCACGCGACATGACCTTCTGAACTTATGCAAGTATGCCACTTCTGATAAAATGTATGTTACATCGCACGGATGGTGAGTGAGCTCTAATCGAAATGGCTCTGCACAGGATATCTTACACTGCGAATCTGGTGCTGTTCAACCTTGGTCCCTGCGGACCGTTTCTTCTGTTTCGCAATGGTTTGCTGTAAACGAAACGCCGTACCAACTACAGTGGAATTAAAAATGCAGCTAACGCTCTCTGCATCATTCTCTACCCTCCAGAAATTGACGATGCTTGTGTTGGGTAATGTCTATCGCATGAGAGACATCTGGTGTCAATGTGTCTAAGTACCGGTAGCTCGAGTGCGTTGATTAAATGTTGATCAGGTTGCAGTTGGTCTGCTCACCGAGCTCCACAGTTATGTTACAAACGTTTCGGCACCATACGAGGAGAGATCGTCACTGTGTGCTTTATGCCAGAACTTTCAAGGGTGAATCCAGTAACGTGGGAAACTCTGTCTGTTTCGCGCGTTATTTACCTCTTGTTCTCCCTTTCAGGTATCGCGCTGGTACGGAGGAATTCAACTGGGCCCTGACCGTTTTAAACATATCAACAATGTGGCGAGACAACTTTTGATGGCTCGTGGCTTTCTGGGCAGACAAGTGCCGTCGGAGGATTCGAAGTCTCAAAAGTCGAGATATAAGAAACATAAGTAGAGCTTTGATTGGTCGAATTTCGCGTGTTACACCCTTCGCGTCTTTCGGAGCCATTAAACCATTCTTCTTTCCTACACGATGTCCAATCCTTCAATTAAACTGTAATAAGGTCACATGTAAATAGTACTGGTGTTGTCAAATATATAAATATGAGCAAGCAGCATGCTATGTTACTTGTTTACGTTACTTTGGCAGATTACGTGGTAATCACGCTAGGGAAATGAGAGACCTCGTGCCTGCGTGACGAACGCAGTCAAGCATAAACAATTGCATCCAGCTCAACCTTGACATTTTTTTATCCAAATGTGCCACTGAAGGTAACTGGTTTTTGGTTAACTAATGCAATTAAGGGCAGTTTGACAGGTGATCTTGTAATGCAGAGATGTTGATTCTTCGAACAGGCCTCTGTTGCCTTTAGATTTTTCCAAAGACATTTTTTGTAATCGTCGAAAGAAGAGGAAGAAGCTTTCATCTGTGACACTGTCAGTTGTTCGGTTCCATACAACCCGAAGAAAATATGCTAGCTAAAAATCCCTCCGATTCTCCATGCATGGACATAAATAGTCGAAAAGCGGGACGGCGTGGATTCAGGTCACCTACTTTTTTCGATCAGTAGCTTCCGCCTCAGTGCGGGTGATGTGGAACCCAGGAAGGGGAGAAAAGCGAAACAAGCGTTTTGGGTAACCTGGATAATAGGCTACTCAGTGTTTCAGGAGTCATTCTAATGAAGCGGAAAAATTGAGAGTTAGCTTTTGTCAGTCGCAACATACCCCAAATTTAAAACGCTCATTACAAACGAAGACCTGGTTTGCGATCTCCACGAAGTGAGGCCGATGGTCTCCAGTCAACCGAAAACAACTGCCGTTTCTCTTTAGTGTAAATTTGCTTTGCCCTACATGCGAAATCCACTGTAAAAGAAGCATGATGGTTGTGGAAAAACTGGCAGAGTTGTTGCGGTTTGTGGCTGACCTAATTTTCACAAATCGGATATGAAAAGGAATGGTTGTGTACCTTTGTATTTCATCGAAGATGATATTTTTTAACTTCGAGTGAGGTGCTTTAATGTTCTCGGATTTACATCTTGCACTGCTGATCCATAGAGTTCCTTTCCGTTTGGTCAGCGGATAGATGTCTGGTGAAGATAATCTTGTTGTCCACGTTGGGAGTCGAACATGGGTGCAACCTTTTTCCTTAAAAGTCCGACTATGCCGTTAACCTTACGCGGATGGTCGCTGCCTTGGTCTGAGGCTTTTACGTCAAGAGACCGATTGAGAATCTTGACTATCCTACCTAGGTTTGGGTACCCTGGCAATATCTCAGCGCACTTGCAACCATCAATTGTGCAAACAAAATTACATTCGGGCCACCGACGTTTGTGTGGCGACAGCCGGGTCGCCTTATCCGACGCATGCAGCAGGGCGGATATCCAAACACATTCAGCTGCTGACAACTCCCATCTTTTTACGCTGTTGTCTTTTAAGCCCTATCGTGTCATACTCATTAATCACTCTTCTGTAGATGCCAAATGTAGGCGTATTAGTCAATTTCCCAGAGTAGTGAACGACTACGCACAACCACCCACACCTCGCAGTGGGTGGTCCACTATTCAGACCTCGGTCTTTTATCTTTGTCACAGTGCGGACTCTTGAGCACGTTGGCCATCAACCTGCTCTTGCACGCACTTTAGGCACCTTGTTGGTAGACATCAGCTGCATTTCTGATACTTGAATAAAGGATCTAAGTAAAGTAAGTGGGCTTTCCTCAGCTTCTGTGCCGGACTCTGTTGAGTTCACGTGATTTCGCAACTGCTGCAGCGGGCTAAGCTGGTGTCGGCATAGCCCTGAGTTTGCGAGCGGAGGCTTCAGTTAACAGCTGGATTGACACTGGCCGTCATACTACCAAATCCTCTCTACTTATAGTATCTCATGCACGAACCAATTTTAGCACCGATCCGGTAAAAGACGCTCTGTCAACATCCATCCAATTTCTTGTCGAACAAGAAAAGTTCACTTGCAGTTGCAATAGCCGGGGATTATAACGTACAGTCAGAACGTCTTATTTCACTGGAGACACGTGCTGGTGATGTATTTAGTGTAGACGCCAAATGGAGTGATTATGGCAAGCGCTTTTTGCAACTTTTTTACTGACCAGCTGTCTTACAGTTTATCTTTGGCTATCAGCTACCGATATTAAGGCTCAGGTTTTTAGTGTCATTCTGGAATGTACTCGTTGATTCAGATCATGCTGTTGCGCAATGTGGATTTTCATTAAATTTTCCTGCTAAACCTGGGTATTTGGCAGTTACAAACTTCTGTGCTTCGCAAGTTCACGCGGCCTACCAAAAGTAACTGCAATTCTCTTGTGATGGCCTCTTTCAGGAACTTGGTCGTTGATGAAAAGAGATAAAGACAGCTGTGCATGACTCCAGAAATTCGATCCATAGTATTTCCGAACGCATTCGCAGAAGCTACTGGGTTTCTGATAGGTCAGTGTAACTCCTTGATGCGACACAACTCGAGCTCAGGGCGTAACTACACGTCACCTCAAACGACGCCTTTTTATGGGCAAAGAGACGTGGTGAAACCTTACAGCTCACGAAATGTAAGAGGCCAGTGCTGGAGATATTTTCAGCTTATCCGTAAAGCAAGACACTTTATCAGCGAGATAATCAACTATAGTGTCGTAAATCCAATTTGCAGCGAAAACCAGTATTTACATTGTTGGGCACAATCTTCCCAACAACAGTTTAGTTGACCGCCTGGCGCCGTACTTATCCCTTTCATTTGACCCACTCAAACTGAACCGAGGTCTGACAGTTTACATCCTTATTTCATGAAGTACTAATATGCCGTTCTGACTTGAAACACCAGCAACTTGCTGAGCCAGGTAAGCGTCCAGTAGCACGGCAGTGTTGTACTTTGACCAAAGTGTTTCAACTTATGTGGAAACCTTGATCCAGGAGCCTGGGGATAACCGGTCGTCCTGGCCTTATTCAAAAAGGCTTCTCGAAGCAAGTGCTCCAACCACAGCTGTATGTGCCTCACGCCTGTTACAAAGCGGCTGCTAGCTTCGCGAAATACGCTCCAAGAGTTTTCAACAACCCTATGAGTAGTGTTCCGTCAAGAAAATGCTGCTAGTTTACCTGATAATGCGACGCTTTACTCCGACATGTGAAATGCAAATTCTTGTAAATTAGGCAGGGCTGTTCCCGGTTAGAGAGTGCATTGGTCACATCTTTATGAAACTTCAGATGCTTGAAAAGCGCTACGTATGCGGCCGATAAACAGTTGCGGCTCTTCTGACTTCGAAGGAGCTTCTGACTTTTTGGATAAATAACACTTCTTAGTATACTTGGTGTAAATGGAGGACCAGAGAAGTTTGGCGGTATAACTTGGATCTTTTATTCCAACAGCTCTTGTATTGTTAGGGTTTATAGTGAACTGTCCGAAAGGTTTCCCATAACTAATGAGTTCGTCGAGGCTGCACTCTGAGGATTTTCCTCAATTTCCTCCTTGATGCGGTCGTGGATGACACGTTCCAAGCGACTGGAAACCTAGGAGTCCGTATAGAAAATGGGGGAATTAGTGAACATGCGGGTGACATCATTCTGTTTATTGAGTCTAAATTGGCCTCATGATAATTCCCCCATTCATGCGCTTACTCCATTAATGTACTTTTGGTCTCCACTTGTTTTGCTCATCTTCGCCCGCCATTCACCGTGTTGCAAAGGCCGTCCCGTCCGACACTGGTATATTGGCATGTGTGTATCTGTGCGAATATGCGCAGCTGACCACTTACCCATGCCTGTTCGTGCCCCGTTTGCTGATCCTGCCTGGCTTGTTCTATCATGAGTTCCGTGTAATTGCCCCGCCAATAAGAATCACGAGACTGACCTCAGAATGGATGACCACAGGCCACACTACAGAGCCAAACATTCCGCTCGCCGTTGTTTGGTGTGTGGCCGTTGACACTGCCTGTGCCGGTCAGTGACAGACTTGTGCACTTGTTGGTACTGCGAACGTGGACAACTGAGATGTGTTGTATAACTTTGCTTGCCCTTGTGTAAATAGTACCGTAGACGTTCGAGCCCAATTTTCCCTTTTGATATTCGGGGTCGTCAAACCGATAGTTCCGTACCGGGAACCTCGACACTGTTATTAGGCGACCATCAGTTGGGATTGATCTTTTGTTTCGGCATGTGTTTTGCGCCTTCAGAGTACCAGGACTCGCCCCGGGATTTCTATTCCTCTGGTGTCACTTTGAAACCGCAAGGCGAAAATCCTGAGACTTGGTCGGTTTATGTATCTTGGCAGAAAAGAAGGCACTGTTTTTATGCTGGCAAGACATTCCAGCCGGAAAAATGTACGGTAACATGGACAAAGATAGGAGCATGCAGAAAGTTGTTATCTATAGTCAATCCGACTAGAACCACTAGCTTCGGGTTTCCTATAGAAAAGGTACCGTTGGCCGAGGACTGGGCCATTTTGGGAAGAAGAAATCCACGGAAACCCGCAGTACGAGTAAACATGAGTTTGGACACGGACCGAGTGTTAGACGTCGAAACGGTACCAGATAGGAGGATGGAGGTCAGCAGATCAAGTGGCTGCTGATATGTTTTGCGAGCCTGTCACTTCGACTGTGTCTTCCTGCGCAGCACAGCTTGTGAACGTATCAGTGAGAACTGCGGTGAAATCTGTCGAAAGCTGGCCAACTAGCCAATCAAATATATATCATCCAGACCGCAACGCAGCACTAATCATAAACGGACCAATGAAATTAAGATAAAGTTGCCCCCAGATAGCCAGTCGCGTCAAGAGATATCGACTACTCTTCTATAAATTTAATAAGCGCTAGCAGACAAGGAAAAACCCGACCGATTGTCCGATAACGATTTTCTCACGAATGGTGATTCGTCACCGTCATCAGCTGTAAGAACCACGTACTTGTAGTACAGTGGTCATCGCTGCCACAGTTTCGTTCACCGATGATTTGGGGAGGCGGGGTAGATAGCTGCGTATTGCAGGCGGCAGCTGATATAACTGATGCGTAAATACAAGGTTTTCAGTGGACATTCAATTGGGAGGGGAGCTTTGTACTGAAGGCCTGGATGCATGAGCGCCACTGGGCCATGTCTGATGATGTCTGTGACCATCGATGTGCTCCGTCTCGGGTCCTAATCCAGGGAGATAGCAATGACCAGCAGAGCTGAGTTTGGTGGTAATGGCTTTCATACTTCGCTGCCAAGTCATTGTTTGTTCTCCCCTGACTCATTTCCACCCTTCATGTGGTTGTGCGGAGAGAGAGAATCCTTTGAGGAAGTCGATCGAGTGGCATACGGAGCTCGTGACCAACCCAGCGCAACCTGTGGAGAGTGATCAGTTCATCTATCGTGGGCGAGTTATTTCTTCTGAACACCATTCGACGAACTTCAGCATTACTGATCCGGTGTTCCCACCAGACTCGGGCAATGCTCCGAAGGCATCGATGGTCAAACACTGAAAGTCTTTTGACGTCCTCGGCGCGCAGCGGCCGGGTTTCTGACCCGTATAATAATACGGAGCGCACTGCAACATTGTAAACTCAAACCTTGACGGATAAGCTGATGTCAAGCCCAAGCCATAGGTGATGCAGGTTCACTTATCGTTTCACTGACCTTTGCTTTCCTAGGGCCAGTCGATCGTATCAGTTGGTTTAGGGCACGGCGGTTTCCGGCAGCAAGAGCCTTCTACATCTTCCGAGCTTTCGATGTCCACCAGAGCTCTCGGTCTTTCCTTAGGCTCTACACAATGTGGCGTTTGAGGGGTTTGCGTGCCTCGTCGTACTGGTTGACTGCTGGTACCGATTTTCCGGCATCAGTCAGCACTACCGATCTCGATGATATCCAGTGGTCTTGTGGTCGAATCGGAGAAGTCGGACAGACAGCACTGAACGCCGCTAGCATAGCTTCTTTCAGTTTACCGTGCTTCATCCACGTGCCCACTACGAGTAAAGTATTGGTTTTCTGTAGAGTGTTGTTGAGCTATAGTGGTTATTCGAAGATGGTGGATTGGCATGTTTCTTGCTGACTTGCGGGGGCCTGAAGTGAAGCGGACTCTGAGACATGCACGCACCATGGCGTGATTGGAATCAAGTGGTGTGCCCCAGAAGGAACGGCAGTCTTGAATTGTGGCTCTCCACCGGTGGTTGATGGCCACGTCATCCAACTGGATCCATGGTTGATTTGCAGTTGGTGGTCGCCAGGTTACGCGGAGTGAACATTTATGCTGAAAGTTCGTACTGGCCAGAAACAGTTGATGATCAGTACACAATTGGAGGAGTCGCTCTCCGTTGTCTGCGACGAGCATCGACCCAAAATCGACCGCCCAGATGTGATTCCAAAGAGTTGGATATTCATATCGCTCGAAAGGACCAAAATGTCAGTACTTCCTGATCGACCAATGAGCCCAGATAGCTCTTGATAGAAAGTATCCTTCTCAGCGTCAGAACTGTAGTCCGTTGGGGTATAAGCCGGCACTACAAACAAGCACCGCTTTTTATGTCGACGGGCATTGAGCTTGACTGAGCTGGATAACGGGACGGCGCAAAGACGACTGTTCACTATGACCCAATCCAGCAAAGCGCGTTCAGCTCTGGGGCTGAGTGCAACTCCCACGCCATATAGTCCACGAGTCATTGCTTCTAGACCACCGGACACATGGAGGGGGAAATGTGAAAGAGCTGAGTTCGTCTATGGCCTTCTGAGATGCATAACCGCGCTTGGGACTTGTACGCGTGTTTCGGAGACACAGCATACATCAATTTTAAGGAAGTATAAGGTTAAAGCGAGCATTGTCTGTTTGGCAATTTGACGTGGAGTGCGGACGGCAAGAGCTCCTATGTAGAAAGTATCCCTTGGATTGGGCAAGGTGTTATTCTTTTATTGTTGATGGGCAGCGGGGACCCTACAGTCCATCTTTCAGATAACCTATATTCAAATTATCTAGCAACGTTTGCATGTATGTTGGGAAGCCACGTCTGAAAGCAAATTGCTAAGCTCGATGAACAACTCAGCGGCCGGCTGACCTCCAACCAACAACCCATCCGAGCTACTGAGTATCCAATAGGATCCTCACGCAAAGCTAAATCAATTATCACCGTTTGTTGATAGTTTGCTGTTTGGAGGGCATGCATCAGGTGACGTTCACTGAGGTAACATTCTTTCTCTATTAGTCCTGCGAATACAAAAATGGGACAGTTAATCCAGTGTGGGGGGATCCATGGCGTCAGAGTTTAAGGTCAGGTTGTGGAGCAAGTACAACATTCTGAATTAGGAGTGTCAAACGCCAGTGTGCAAAGTGATTGGAGTAGACTCAACCTGAAGGAGCGTCTGAGGTCTCTGATGGTTACTCCTAGGTACTTCACGGTAGAGATTCCTGAAATACAAACCCCAATAACGCTGAGGGAATGAGGTTTTCGGAGCCTGTCGTTGTATAACTTTCCCTGACTGAGGAAGGACCCTAAGTTCTAAGAATTCAGGGCATTTAGTGACCGCTTTTGACACCACCAGCTCGTCCAACCTGCAGGTTCAAATGACTACTGACATGTAGAGTCAGGCAGTACATCATCATTGCATCATCATATCTGCACGACGTGTGAGAGCCGATGGGCTGTCAGCGTTTGACCGTTGTCTCGGTCATCATGAAAAGATATATCTGATCTGTCTATCACTCTGAATGGCGAGGAGGCCAAGGCTAAAATTCTTGTTTTGCACTAGGACTGAATGAAAAATAATGTTAGTCCGCTGCTTCGGGAATTCCAATGAACAATACCCGTGACCAAGCGCCATAGTATATAACTTGAACGCTGGTTAACCAAGCACCATATATATTCTTTAATTGATTAAGGGCATTATCCACAGCGCAGACTCAGTGTTCACAACTGATGCACTGTTGCCGTACAACCGTAATTTACTTCGAAGCCTGGTTGTGAAGAAAGGAATAGAAATGGATGGGAAGGGGATCTGGTGTTGGTTTGCCACAATAATTCTGAGGTGCTTACATCCCCAGAACCTCACCCAGACACTCGTGATAGCAAGTAACAAGTACAAGGCTAACGACAGCGATTAACATCCATATCCTGTAGCGTCTCCTCTCCTGAAAGGCGAGTCGAAAATAGTATATTTGTAATCTAGCTGTGATTTGCATCCCGGAAGGCTCACTCTTGACAGGTTAATATATAGGAGTCAGAACTTGACTCTTTGGTTAACATTTCAAAAGTTTTCACCAATGATCACATCCCTGCAACCGGTTTGGGCAGCTGGTGGACTTTTTCAGCATATTTCCTGATTTAACTAGCTGTTTTCAGTTTATCACTTCGTGATTATTTAGATGAAATATGTAGTCTGCACTGGGATGATCGAAAAATCAGGCGGTCATTCCTTAATACTCTTTCCAACCTTAACTTAAATCCGGAGAAGACGGGAGCAGCTGTTTTGAGGCCATAGGTTACCTAAGAAAGTAGATTCGATGTTCCAGTTTCTTAAGGTCCCTTGATTATGTAGGAAGGTTTCAGCGACACAGTCTAGAGACAAGCAATTCCAAATGAACTAGCAGTACATGACAAGAGTCAGGTATCTTAAAACCATCGTAGCTATCTTTAGAGCGGTAACAATTGTGTATATTGCCCCCTCTACCTAACCGCCCTCATTGCAATGAATTCTAAGACGAAAGTGCCCGCATTCCAACAAGTTTAGAGCCATCGTCCCTCCTTATTACGGGCACAATTCATACGACTGAGATCATTTGGTTTCGCTGATGTCACATTAGGGAAACGACACTGTACCGCTATAAACAAACTCCCCTGTCGTGGACAGCCGGTTTCGCAGCCTTTTGTGCGTTGAACGTCAAGGTCGATATAAATGACTAGAATCATACTACTGGAAATCTGTTAAGTAGCGCGAATACTAACGAACTAAACGATCGGTCTGATAGCTAGTGATTCGATGCAAATCAGGACAGAAAACGACCAGCCGTATTTCAATAGAAGGGAAAGTTTTATGGATTTCAACTTCCCGTCGGCTTTCTAGAGGACTTTCTAAACGAAATCGTGTCACTATCAACCGATGAAAATATGTTTTTATGTACCATAGGTACATGTCATGCAGCTCAGTCTATCTCAGAATACTATGTGGTATCCTTTAGAACATGGGGTATCTGAATAATTTCATACTTTGGAAGCACTCAGGATCAGCCAGCCTATCCACTCTCCCTGCCGAGCCCATCTTAGAATGCGCTGAAGTATTACTCAGCAAATGTGCTGCTGTAAAGCTGATAATGCAAATATCGTATGCATGGTTTAAAATAAAGTCATCCTGATATGTGTCGATCTGTGTGATACTCCTGAGTTTCACTGAGTTTCTTCCGCTTCGGGATGAACCTTCAGTTCACGATAGCTTAGCTTTTATTGCGAAAACTTACTGACCGGTCCGTGGTTTTAATCCAACCCACCATCTCTACTACTCTTGGCTAGGCTTGGGCAACTTGGCAGTATCCTAGACCTCGTGCTTCCTTCTAGTGGCAGGGCTGCTGGGCACTGAACGACACCTGAACTATTAATTTAGTTTTTTTATCGTCAGCGCAAATCATCTATGGTTCTACATCTTTCCCACACAATTTTATACTTTACGAGAGGTCCATAAGGAAATTATTGTCCGTCGCATGTTGGAACTGTTCCTTTTACCACTTACGTAGGAACCGCGTAACTGTGGATCTAGTTTTGAAGACAAACGTTTTCATATCCACAAAGGATCTGGCAACGTCCATCTTGGGACAAAGGCTTTGGGAGCTGTTTTAAAACGATATGGCTTCATGCATTAGTTTCCACGCACATTCGAATGGCATTTTATGTATCAGGATAGTTTGACTGAAAAGACGAATTTTATCATTTACGATAGGGATTGACTGCGCTTAAATGTTACAATTCGTACTACCCCCGACTTGAAGTTCAGTTCGATCTAGTTAACCAACTGCAATAGAAGTGGAAAAAAATACAAATAAACGGCACTATTACAAGAACTGTACGGATAGAATTTGCTGCCACTTTGTGTTTGGAGACACACATCATCGAACGAGATTCCATAAGTGATCTCTTGCCGAGCAGGCATTTTTTCTATAGCCGTTGCTTATTCGCAAAAACCTCTGACACAATTTAAGACGCCCTTACCTTTTGCCCCTTTCAGGCCCATGAAAGTTTTCTGGGAAAAAAGCTTGAACTCACCTCCTCAGTTTTTTCAAATATTGTTTCCGCGATTTTTTGGAAGAACGTGGTCCACACCGTCAACAGCAGGATCAGATCCGCTTCTGTTTCACTGTAAGGTTCATATGCCACAGCCATCCTCCATTTTCAAAGTTTACTGATGAAGTGCCGGAAAATTCAAGAATGGCAAGGTCTTTCTCTATGTCTTTTGAATTTACATAATCAGTGATTAATTTGCCCAAAAACATCAGTAACGATCCATTTAGCATTCAACAGAGTGGAGAATTTTGTCTTACACCATAAAGTGGTATCCGAATTTTTTTACTTCTGAAGAACGAACGAGTCCTCTGAAGTAACTAATTTTACCATTGGACGGATGGACAAAATCCTAATGCCCCGTAAACCCGAATGGGGAATGATGACAATTTTGGTCCTGTCACTCGACCTCTCTTTCGAAGAATTAATATACGCATACACCGTCCGGCTTGGCGATTTATTTCTATCTGGCCATGGCAAGCTAGCTGTTTAAGGCCAAGTTATGCCCCACTGGTTACCTCAGGCGCGCGTTTCTGGTACAACCCAATGGATGCCAAGAAAGCCTCAAAGTACTGTGATACCGATCGCTTGATTGTAATTCTGTCGCAAAGCTCAAGTACTTAAAGTCCATATCATGAAAAATATGATGCTTCTGTCCATCAATGATGTAATGAATATCGTTTAAGTCAGCTGTATGGACACTGCCCTGTTAAGGAGAAGCTTTAATGGATCATCCATGTAAATGCTACAGTGTCGTCTTGAAATAGAAAGGCCGCGAAACTTCTCACGTGCTGCTTCTTCAAGATAGATTGTGTGTCTGAGGTTGCGGAGCCTGAATCTAAGTATCGAGTACCCAGACAATTTTAATCTCTTCCATAGTACGTTGTTGCATGAGAATCCTGCTCGGTCATGCTCCGGTCTAAACCGGTAACCTAACCTTTAGACTGATGTTTTGTAATTTCACGTCAATCATTCTGATAATGAAAATGTAGAACAATGCTGAATTTTTGACAGTTCAGACTAGTTTCTTTCGGCTTGAAACACAGACTACGTGTTTCACCTGCATACATGTGTGCGAGATGAAGACAAGTCGTCCTGTGGTTGGGCTAATTTTGATTGCGGAGGAATGACAACTGATCCATTTTCCAGTATTGGTCTTTTGTCGCAACTAATCTTCTTTACTTGGTAATTACTCATGAGAAAACCAGTTCAACAGCTCAAAAGAAGCTGAAATGATGAATGCGATGTAGATGAATACTGAAATGAAAGCCTCGGGAAAAGTCACAGATAGCCCGAATTCCGGAAGTTAGGCCGTTGGTGATATACCATGTTCATCGTGCATGAATTTACTTTCAGACGAAATAAATAGAGAAAAATATGAAACACAAACACAACAGATTTCTTATAAAGTGAAGTACTTAACCTAAGAGCCGTTTAGTTGTCATAACCTTACACTTTTGATAGAGCCTCAAGTGGGTTACCCCTGCCAGACTCCATTGGTCGCCCCTACTGGCGAAAACACTGTGCTTAAAATGCCTTCCCGATTGCAGTCAACCTCAACGGCAAGCTTATATTTGCATTCTTAAAGGATTCATTACCGACTTGCACCTAACTGAATCCACAAAAGTTTTCTTTAACTTGGATTTGGAGTCCAATCAACAAAAACTACCTGTCTCTTTAGAGCCACTTCCTTGCCAGTCACTTCAAGATCACTGACTTTAGGCTGATTTAACTTGCAAGAGGCCCGGCTTTTAAGTGAGTTCTGGAGAACCTGAGGAACCCACAACGTAGAATTCAAAGGGAGGTATCTCCACTTGCGAAACACCCGCTGGGGCTAAGACTAAGGGGGCAAGCCTCCTGATGCCGTGTCACTTCATTTTATGAAATCATGAAAGCCAGCGATTGAGAAGCTTTTGCAGTGGTTCTTGGACGAAGGCAACACTAGATTGCGTAATCCATGACCGAGTGCTAAAATGGTGTTGGCTGTTTATAGAAAACTTGTCGGTAGGAAAGCATGTGGCTGCCCTCCTGCCATTCTCTGCTAGAATGCCACACCACAAGTTCAGTAAGAATTGGAGGCCATATTCGAAGATATGGTCATCACGTTACTCTACTCGTTTCTTGGCTCTCCATGTTTTAGTGGATACAGTTAGATATTAGTTGTAGTTTTGAAACTGAGATGTGTTTCATTTATTGTCCCCAGAAAAGTCATCCTATATTGAAAAGAACAGAGGAATTCACCTGATGGGGTCATACCATAAAACTCGTGGATTCAGGCAACTGTACCAAGTAAGAAAAACGTAGCATGAACGATAAAAACTTTTTTGATATCTCTGTCTGGCTCAAACATATATGAATGAACATCCGAATCGGATTTGCCGGTCAATAGTCATCGACCATTGTACACCTGAGTATTGTGAGAGAGCCGCAGACGGACTGCGCTTAGCCAAATGTGGTGCTGACTCGGACCCAACAGAACAAGATCGGTGGGTGAAAATGAGTGGTACGGTGCAAACCATCAGCCGGTCTAAACATCAATGCAGAGCACGCCAGTTAAAACACTGTCAATATGGTAATCGATGACCTGGCGGTACTCCATTAACCACGCGCCTAATGCTGTTATCCGTAGGATGACAATATCGGGCATGTACCAAGTAGAAGTAGAAACAAGCACGCCTCGGTCCCAGGCCGTTTGGTTTGGCGGCTGAAAGCTGGGTATCCACAAGATCAATCCTACTAGGTCACATGCGACCGCATGTCGAGCAATTCCAAATAGCCGAGAATAAATTGGGGGACTGAATTCTTTCGGGATGGATTGTTTTATCTACAACATTGCGAGGCATCGTATCTCAATGTTCCAACCTGCTTGGACAGTCGTTCCAGGCCGCTCTGTCGAGTACCGTGTCCTCCCATGATTTACAAAGGTAGTCACAGTCTTTGATCAGTTGAGAAATGTTTGGGACCGATTGAGTAGTAATCGTTTCAGAAAGGTCTAGTAAACAATCGGTGATTTATTGCTGCGCAACGTTTCGCTTTTGAGTAAGTTGCCAGGTTGATCGAGCTTTCAGGCAGCCATCCAAGAGTATTCTATTAGGGTGTCCTAGACCGGAGAAGCAAGGCTACAAAATCCTGATTCGATATGATGACAAACTCCTCCGACAAGTCTATCTTGTTAGTCATCCCCACTAACCAACACACAGGAAATTCCGACCGACACTCAGCACTATCAAGTAGGCTAGTCATAAGATATCTCACAGATTGGTTCTCTGACTTCCTTAAAACCCGATCAACCTGGTTACTTACTAACTTGGTCTGACGAAGCATTTGGGTCGAAAAAGAAACGTTGCTCAGCAGTAAATTCACCGATTGTTTACCAAAACTCTCTGAAATGAAGTCACAGTCCTTCAAACTTAAGTGAGGGCTGCCCTAGTGGCGGAAGTTCTGAAGTCCCCGAATTGTAACTCCATTCTTCATCTGACCGTAGACAAGTTTTTTTCTGATATTGTTGTTTTCGGCGTTCATTTCAACTGACCAAACCAAAGAACCTTTCCTCATATCAGACTGTATATAACCGCAAAAGTGTTTGCTTTACGGATGACTTCGGTTCATTAGATTCGGTCATTCCAATCGATCTGAAGTTTTTTGTGTAGACAGTACAAGTGAAACCAGTCAAGAATCCGAAACTGTCGTCTGCTTGAAGTTCAGCTTTGCTGTCTCGCATTGGTGAAGATGGCTCAGCACCTAGATCCACTGCTCTAACATAGTGATGATTACTCCATACCCCCTAATACCGTGCTGGCTTTTGTAATTCGTATGTTTATTACACTATAGAATGTCAGATCTGTAGATAGTTTACTGTCAAGATAGCACAGGTCCGTGCACAGCCATCTAGCTGAATACTTGCTCTTTTTATGTTGAACCTCCAGTTTAGGTTGGTCAAGGACAAGAGTTTAAGAAACATTTATATTCGAGTCGGAGCGAGCTATTGCTGAATCGAAAGCTGTAGTCGGCCGCAGTACTTTTGCCTCCGAATGCGAACATAAGGCACAGTGGATAGAAGACAGTAGCATATGGACTTTGAAATTGCGCAGCATTTTTTGAATTGGATAAATGCGTTTCCATACCGTACTGAATGGGCATGTCATCTTCACAATTACCGAACTCCTCTGAGTAGATGGCTGTTAGATAGAAGGCGAAAAGGCATAAGGACGGAACACAGCCCTGCTTAACTCCGGTATCGATTTCAAACTCATTCGATATATTGGTGGTTGACCAACTGCCTGTTGATCTGTTCGCAGAATCTTTCGGTTTATTTGCAAGTGTTTATTTACAGTTCTGGAATACATCATCAAAGCATGAATTTCAAGTCACTAACCAAGTTAGGCGAACAAATCAACAGCCACCTGATCACTTACCAATAAATGCATTTCAGCTAGCAATATTCCAACACTTCGTTTGACGTAGCTGCGAACGTCAGCATTCGGGTTTGCATACCAGTGCGGAAAACTTTGATAAGGAAAACAAATTTCTTTAGATGGTCTTGGCAAAGTCCAAAAACACTTCAGAGAGTGGTTGGTTCTGTTAAAGGCATTTATCTTGGAATTGTCTTGTGGTAAAACACGTCAATCGCTGCGCAATACACAGGATCTTTTTCTCAAATATGCCAGTGATTTGTCGGTTGATTGGGAAGCGAACCATAATCTTGTTTACCGTGCATATGGGGCCGATTTCGTGGCAGTTGTCTGTCTGCTACCGCCTTCCTTCCCTTTTATACAGCGGAATTATCGCTGCATTCCAAAAATCCTGCAGGTAGTCTTTTATCTATCAAATTGTAGGTGGCTGCGCAGTGTCGGTCCTCTCAGATTAAGCAGTCGTGCGGCCAAGCCATCTTAATCTGACGTCCTTCATCCAGCTGAAGGTTCAGAATTGAAGCTTTATTGGAATGATGTTGTTCTTTGAGAATCAGGTGTATGCTTTGTTTACCTTGTTCCTCTGTGGTGTATAAACTGCTGCCATACCTCATTTGTGGGTCACCACGTTAGAAGAATGACCGACAAGAAGTCACTCGATTATTGCACATTCACCGTGTAGTCGATTACTATTGGGTGGCTGTTTGTGGGGTCAGAACATAGATTGTCTATTTTGTCAGATTCGAATGTCTGGGCAGTTCAAAAGCCATAGAAGCTGATGTTAACATAGCGGTCGCGTGAATCAACAGCTTCAGAAAGACGAATTGATGGTCATTAAACAAAACCCGTGAGCAGAGTAAAAAACGGTTCAGCATCGTGCCTTGTATTGGCTTCAGACCTACTCTCGCCCTTGAAAAACCATCATCATATTACCCCCCCCCCCATCTCTCATGCATTCACAGGTCCTTTCCTCTGCGATGTCTGCGTCCAGTTCCGCACTCGCTAAGTTCAGTTTTCTACGTTGTACATCTGACATTCTGATACACACGACACGACTGATGCCAGCAAAATGACCGAGCACGACAGTACAATTGTAATCTCAAACAGTTCTATGTTGTTATCCTTAAGATCGTTGAATTACGTTGATTTGTGCTAAACATTAATAGCCTTGACGAGTGACGTTTTGAATAACAGTCTAGGATACTGCGAGTAAAGCGAGGGGAACAATGCAGCTAGCGATTTCATTCCATGCATATATGGGAGAGTTCTTGCCGTACGTGCAGTTCGGAAACAAATGTTCTCATTCTCTTTATAGAAGCGCACACACTATATTTTGGTTCAGCAGCTGCCAAACCATCGCATACTGACGGGTTACCTGAATTGATACCATACGACCATAGACGTAAATCGTACCAAGACGACCTTTTAGGTAAGCGCTTATTTCACGCATAAAATGTGAATAAAAAACGAAGTGAGGTTTCAGCTGAAGATAAACAATGGTGTTGCAGCAACCTTCCACCCAGGCTTCCGGTCATGGAACAAAAACCTCCATAGCGTTTGTTTCGCAATGTTGCCTTTGGAATATCAGGAGGACTCAGCGAGAGACGAATCAGAGTTCCCTTAGATGCGATACAACTTCACAAAAGCTTAACTTACAAATAAGCTTTCATGTGCGCATCAGTTGGGATTGTTTCAAAGAATTTCGAGACAAGTCAACCGCGGCTGATGATGTTGACAGTTAACTTCGGTCCGTCGTTGTGAAATTTTTTTCACAAAAAAGCAAGTGAGTATTTGGACTTTGTCGGTTTCTAACGAATAACTCGGACCAACTGCGGAGAATTCTGCTACCAAGTAAGACTACCCACTACGAATTTCATAGCAATATTGCGATGTTTCTCCAAAAACTTTGGCATATCGGAACATAGATTAAATGTATCAAAAGACGAGTAAAACTTAAATGTAGGTGTAACAAAAGTGAATGACTGAAAGTTCACAGCATCCTTCTCACCACCCCGGCGAAGAAAAGGACTCCACGAAAACTAACTTTGTCACACTAATCATATTTTTGAGTGATGGCCATTCCGTTTTTACGAAAATCCAGTTTTGTCGAGGTTCACTACACGTTTTCATTCCGATACCTTATGAAATAGCCAAATTTAAAAACGCTGCCTTTTCATCAAGTTACTCATCTATTTTAAGTGTGCTGAAATACGGCGATTTCTTCGGAAAAGCGTTAGCTTTGGCAACAGAGCTTGATTAACAAACAAAGACTAACCAGGCCCGAAATGGTAGCTATCTTCGATAATGCAGTTACTTGTGTTGTCCAGTTTTAGATCGTTTCGAAAGTGGCTGCATATAAGTCGGAGGCCCTCAAACTACTTTGGAGCATGTACCATGCATTTCAGTGTTTTGTGAAACGCAACCTTCTGTCCAGATTTTGCTGAAAACTCCAACCCTCAGCTACTCGTTAGCGGTAAGTAGAAGGAAGTTTCAAACACTACCTTACTGGGACTTTGTGACCGAATAATATTCATTCTAAAAAGTTGCTGGTTTTTTAAATAATCGCTGGAATGTTTTCATTCCCAGTTCCAGGAAAAGCCGAGTACTCTCTTATTTACTTCGTCTGATGGATTCAATCTGTGACCAATGCTGAAACTTCACTCAAAAAACATGTCTGAACGAGGAAAGTCAATGTACAAATTGGTAACTTCGCTACCTTAGGATGAAGGTGGTACATAACGGTTTGAACATCTCTATTTGGTCGTCGAAGATGCGTGTTCCTAGGATAGGCGATGACGCATCAATAAAGTGAATCAAATACGATGGAAATAAGATGGTGTCTAGAGTTATATTACCACCCATTAACGGTTTAAAACTGGCGACGACGATTACGGAGAACCCAATTTACTGTTCATCAAGCTATTGTAAGCGGGTATAATTTGGACGTATCTTCCTTTCAGTAGAATAGAGAAGCCAACTCAGAATTATTTGCCGTTTGCGATCGGCTAACACCGTTTTGGTAAACAAATTCGAACTCTAGGACAAGGAATAAAGGAGAATTCACTTCCTCTGAAAGCAATTCCATAATCAGAGTCAGTAATACGACAAGGTGATATGGCCAAGACGAATAGCACATTGGGTAAAGTGGGTTGCCCTATTCACTCTGCACTTAACGAGGATGGCGTTGGCACCACACATGATAGGTTTACTCGGTAGTCTAACCAACAGTAAGACTATGACTGCTGAAGAATGGACCTACAATTTGATCCCGTGACAAGATAGGACCACACAAGTCGAGAAAGCAAAGTGTCGGATTAAACACCCTCAGTCATTTTCTGTTGTGGCCCGGGTAGTTGATACAATGTGTAGGTTTCTCCATTTGTCCGGCAGTTCTTTCAACAGGTCTCTCCACTTTGTAATTTGACTGCTGGTCACGTCTATACTGCGTAGGGTGGTGACGCATCGACGAGAAAATAATGGTCGCAACCTTCCTTAATTCTTAGGCCCGTATGCATTTCTAGCCTCATACATAAGCTATATATGAACTGGAATGGGTGTAGCCTGAAAACACGCAAACTGCGAGCAATTACTTTCGCAGCCGGTGTATACTCATACTGGTGGGCTTCAAATCGATTAAAATGAACCTTGCACTGCCAAACTATGAACCTGCCATCAGTAAGAGTAGTAATCGGATAACAGTAACATAACACAACGGAATCATTAGATAGAGGACTGCATAGTGATTCTGACTGTCTTTTAACGTCTGTAGGTGCACAGAACCTCCATGAATTGCCACGTTGTTGTTGTTATCATGATGCGATGATGGTTAATTTCAACGTTGGTCTGATGGTTCAAACCATCAGAACGATTATGAGTTTACTTCAACCTTAAATCAGTCAGACAGTCAAAACAGCTGCGTTCATTGGCAAGCAGTGGAGGCATGACGATGGATTGCCACCTGGCACAGCAACTAGCTTGGATGCAGCATGTGCGAACGTGACAGCAACAGATGATTTGACCTTTTGACATACGTCGAGGTGACTAATCACAGATCAGGTCGTTGATGAAACTGGAGTGGCAGCCTTAGTTGGGGGACCTTCAGTCATAGGAGCCGTCAAAATTACTGTGACCATTTAGAAGTGGTTCAGACGCTGATGATTCAAGGGAGGCAGACCTCGTGTGAATTCAAACAAATTTCAACGCTTTAGAAGTATATATTTATATATATATATATATATATGTATATATATCGGCTTACCAAGTAGTAGTTTATGTGAATTCATTTCCTGGCACATTACAACCTCCCTATCCAGTATCTGTTTGCCCTTCTTGGGTCTATCAACCACGTTTTCTGCGTGTGACTAAAATGGAGTTATATGGTAATTTCCAAATCAAATCGGTCCAGCGAGTGCAGCTGAGAGATAAACCCATAAACCATAAACTAAACTATAAACCAGAGATGCATCTCAGAATCGCCTGAATCTCTCACTAAAACCAATTTAGCTTTCAAACGAGTGCACAGTTCCAAGACGAAAACCGAGTCTTCTATCGGCTGTTATATCTTGATCCATAATCACCTCTGATTTTAGCCATACTGTGATAAGTTCACGAACGGCTAGCACGCCGATTTTAGTCCAGAAATATGAAGCGAAATCCGTCTTTCACAGTACACTTTTGTTTGGTCCATTCAAGGTGGTTCAACAGTAAATCGTACACCAAAATATTGCACGCACGCTGCTCATCACTAAGATCCACATGAAAGTGGATGATAAGGGTACACGGGGAGTTAAACACATCCGGCGTTTTGTCTTATATGAGCATGCGCTGGAATTCCTCTGTGACCCAAAGATGATAAAAATCGTTCAGCTGCAACACTCTCCTAGGTGCGTAGGTTCCATGTCACCCGAAGGAAGCATGAGAGCTGGGATGCTCTCAGGTTGTCTAAGCCCAGACAGGTCCACTCGTGATGCCCGATCTGGGTTCGACCTACAAAACTTCCGGTCAGTTAGTCAGTGCCTTAGTGAGTGAGCCATCCGAAGATCAGTGTGACCTTGTCAAGCCTTAGCCAGGCAGCCTTGAAGAACATCAACGCATGACTCTTGTGTACGACAAATGACGGTCCCATTTAGCTTATTATGTGTTTTCACATCTTGCTGCCTGGTTGAACTTTCCAGGTTGAGTCAACAACCCGCCGAGAGGACTAACAGACACAGATGCCAAACTGCGACGCCGATCACGAAAGCATTACTCACTAAGCCCATGAACAATCGTTGGAGCTGGAATCTCAGATGAATATACTACGTTGACGAATTGTGGTGGAGATTATGTACTCTGAAATTTACCCTTCCAGAGTCTTAAGCTTGGTAATTACTTGTTCACTGAAAAGTGCCTAGCCAAGAAACAGCCCTGCACTGTCTACCTTGCAGAAGTCTTTTTGCCCAGCCTCGTGCTAAGCGTACAAAATACGACCTAGCATTGAAGTATCAAAATACTAACCAGTAAACTCAGTCGGGCTTAAAACGACCGCCTTCCCTTAGGGGCACTCATCTGATCAATGGGCAATGACACTAGCACACGTGACTCAGCTAGGCAGTCAAATGCACTCATGCACAAAAACTATCGTCTACGGTGCGTAACTGCCCAGTCTCCCATTTCTTCAATAATAAGTCGCATTTGAAACAAACCAAGATATTACGCCATCGCCTCCAATGTCTAGCAGGGGAGATATACTCCCGGACCTTGTGAGCACCCATTCCCAAGCGGATATGCACCAAACCAATCGGATGGGGAAGCAAGTTTTGTGTAATACACTAATTTGCAAGCCAATTTAGTTATGCGGGAGGCTCACCTGGAACTTATGATGATGTTTGTAAGCAACTAAATAGGCTGAAGCAGACCGCCTCATTTTTCAGTTGGTGCGATATTCAAGATATCGCGATACATGTATGGAGGTAATACACTACTCACAAGGCTGCTGAAAACTCTTCGAAAGCCCACGACCGGTTTCGTCCATTATGGGGTTCATCAGGTAGGCGCAGTCTCCGAGTCTCCGTAAACCTTATGTTCTATTTGAACCCAAATAGCACGAAAATGGCGAACTACACTTCTTTGCGAACCATTTTGGTTTTGTGGGAGACTCACCTGGAACCCAGTTGAATCACTCGTTTATAATGTTTTTAAGTTCAAGTAGGTTCAAGTAGAACATAAGGAAACACAAGGAAACTCGGAGCCTGCGCCTACCTGTTGAGCCCCAAGAAGAGCGAAGTCGGTCATGGGCTGTCGAAGAATTTTCGGCAACCTTATGAGTAGTGTATTGCTTCTATAGAAGTTTTGTGTTTTCGGCTACCAGTATAATGCGCAAACTTACCTGGATGTTATAGTCATACAAAAATCTACACTGGTGGCTTTTCATGCTTTGCGGGGCGAAAGCACCATCGGTACGACACTGTGGGCAGATACAAAGCATTATTAGTGATACAGCACTGTTAGTAAGTGAAATCCACTTAAGCAGCACCTTCAAGGCGGTGGAAATTTCTTGTATTGTGAAGACGAATGTGTCATTCACCGCCCGAGGAAGATTTCGAAAGGGATAATTTTGCGACTCAGAATTTTATTGTGGTGTGAATCCCGTGTGCACACAGCCCTAATCCATCTACAGAGCAAAAAAACTTCATACAACTGCTAGACAGTCACATTTATGTCCTTGACCACATTCTGGCTCAAACACAAAACTGCTTGTCTCTCTTGCTGATGAGACCAGGGTTGAGTCCACAAAGAGGGACAGAGAAAACGCAATACTCTGTTAGCCACTTTCTAGTTCTGCACATTTCTCAAACATCATGGGAGCACTGAGTGAAGACTGGCCTGCGCAGTAAATTATTTCGCCGAGGAAAAAGCCCTTGTACGGAATTCGAGCAGACTAGAGATCTGACCACTTTGAGGAAAACCATAGACGATATACGACACTCACATCTGCACACGAATTTGTTCTTGAAACGGATCATCATAAACGAGAGATTCAGCTGGATTCGGCTGAGCCTCTGACCAAAACCAACTTAGTGTGCAAACGAGTATTTGTCGAACTCCGTCCAGTTTGGGTTCAATCAGAACATAAGATTGACGGAAAGTCGGGGACTGCGCCTACTTGATGAGCCCCAAAGGGGCGAAACCGGTTGTGGGTCGTCGAAGAGTAGTGTATTATGTCTAGCTAGATGATACTGTTTAGTTCACTGTTTTTCCTCGAATATTGGCGCTCGTTCAATACCCCTGTTTTCACGACTAAGCTTCAGCATCAAAGTGGCTAGAGAACAAACTTTTCCCCACCATTTTCAGGTTTCGGCTTCGGTTCGGACCGAAATTCCAAATGGGCAATAACTCGAAGTCGGCAACAGTTGAGGTGCTCCCCTGCGGGTATTAGTAATAAGCTGTCTTTTAGAACGGATAAATAAACACAAGCGTCCGTTATAAAAAAGATGGTGGTTAAGGATTGAAAGTTCTGTTTCTCGTTCTCTGCATATGGCGGACACAAGAGCCCACGCCGATTTTGCCGCATCGAAGAAGCGGTCATAGACCGGAAGGGCAAAACAGAGTAACTTTTTTAACTGACATACGCAGTGATGCGATCCTGTTGCGGAGACAGGTGAAGTGTTTCAAGAAAGAGAACGTATTTGTCTGGCATTGCTTTGGTCGCTTTTTGGAAACACACGACGAGTAGTAACGTCACCCAGGAGCAACACCCTAGTGAACTAAAAATTTATGATAGTCACAACGCGTCGAGTTAGGTACAGGTGACCTTTGAACCAGCCAACTTCCTCAACATGCCGTGTCAGGTGCTGAGTAAGGAAGATTACGTTTTATTCGTCACCGTACGTTCGTTCTCAGGACCCTTGAAAATCGCCAAGGTGCATGCTATGGGTAAGATTAGCGTGTTTTACAAACTAATTTGAAACAATATATTGAATCGTTCGAATGACTCAAAGTAAACAGGTGTACAAAAAACCAATGAATCGTAGCCATTATTGCGCTTCAACAGAGTGGAGCTGGGGGATATGGACCAACAGAATAAGAGAGAGAGAAAGCTCCAGAGAAGTGGTGCAACTATGGTGACAGAGGCTGCATGACGATAAGGGTACAGAGGGACGGCAACCATTGTATGAGGGGCGTGGTGGTTGTGCAGAGCACTCAGTGGGACGTAATAGGCTTTGTTCCATCGACCGATCCAAGATAACAGTGTGAGTACAATACATCTTGAACATCTAGGATGTAAACACCTGACATAAAGGATAGTAGTGTGATAGCTTAACATCTCTCTGACAGCGAAAACATGGTGAACAGCGTACTGAGTCAAAGCTACCGAGGCTTGTAAGGATATTTTTAGTCAGATCTAGGGGTGCTATTGAAGTCGGGATGGGCATGGGACAACGTAAATTTGCTTCTGAGAATATGTGGAACCGATCGAGGGGGATGTACGAGCCTACTCAGAAAGGAACAAATACTGTTTAACCGAAAACCCGAAATAAGTGAAGTCAGTTGTTTGTCTGAAAGATGTGTAGAGTATATACAAATAGTCCTTGGGATAGCAATTCAAGGGCGAATGCAAATCGATGGATGTGGATAGCTGCTTCTGAAATGTTTGCTTCCCATAGGCGTGTTGCTGTGTACCTTGAGGAATGGGAAATCACGAAAGTGCAGCGAACGAAATCAGGGAACTGGGGACAAAAAGCCACTGAAAGCGCCGCAACTAGGTCGACTATTCCTCTTCGCGTTACACTTGATGGTGTAATGAACGGAGAGTACACACACCGCTGAGTTCCTTTCACTGCGTTTCAAATAGGACTGCCAGAAGGAAACAAAATACACACTGCTGCGGTAAATCAGCGGTACTTTTGCTCGGAAACTGGAAGGTCGAACGATCCGTACGGTCGTATCCTTCGGCTGGAGCTAGAACAATTCAACACGTCGTTTAAGGTCATTGCGCTTCCATTCCGGAAGACGATAGAAGGCGGACCGTGAAAGTCGAAAGATGTTTTGAAATTCCTCCTCCGAAAGATACACCTAGAAAATGGAGATGGCAGCAAAAAAATGAAAGACCAACATTCCAGTCAATGTTTTTATGACATTAGTCTGAATGTAAGCACACTGAAATTACGTATTGGAAACAGTAAATAGGAATGTCTCAGAAAGAAAGAAATTCCGGAAAAATTGATGTCAGTTGAATCAGGGAACCAAAAACTTAGCCCACATTAGCGGAATGAAGCTTTACAATGGGGAGAATCAAAGGTTTTCAACAAGGTGACGCAAAGGTTGGCCCAACGCGATTTGTTTTATCGTAAATTACCTGGAGTTATGTGTCTTCCTACACTTTGTTTAGCAATAATGTTGTATAAGAAGATGGTGAAGTGCGCTCAGCAGTTTTCTGGTTTGCTTACTAACGTGTTGAAAAAGCAGTCCATATTGATAAAGATCCGAAAGCCTGTTGTCTTATTCGCAACAATGAAGTATGGAATAATTGTTACTGGTGTAAAAAGACCATTGAGACCACCCATTTTTTTCATGAATTTCTCCACCCCATCCACTTCGGGACACTGGAATTTCCAAAAGATGATGCAGTCCAACTTTTCACTAAATTACTGATCAATTTTAGGCATGACGTCAACTCAAAGTGTGAAATTATTCACGTTCAACATCCTCCAGCATTCAGTTCTTAAGCATAGGGCTTTTGCTAAGGTATAACTTAAGTATGTTCGTGCCTTAGTCTCAGACTCAACCACGCAATCACAATTTTTCTCTCCTTCTCATCCACAATACCAGCTATGGGTACGATAGCCTGAAATATTCGCTAGAAGAACAATGACACGCTAAGTAGGCAGTACGGACCTGGACGTCACCACACTGAAGTGTCAATTTTCAGACTTGTTGTCCGCGGGGAAAACTTAGGAAGCTGGTCCTCAAGTGTTCCAGCTCGAGAGCCGACCGTGATTTGTTCACCCGATTTAACCCCAGGACGTTCAGTAACCAGAAGGATGAACTTCCAAACCATGGAAGATTCCACATTGCGACTTCGGCTACTGAGAATTTCCTCTTCCTCCCCCACGTTATGTAAACAGCGAACTAAGTCTTGTGAACCATGCAGATCACATGTTTTATCATCACCGAACAACATTCTTCTTCGCGTGATTGCACCTAATCTGAGTTATTTCTTGCACCCTATGGTTCAAGTTTACTATGCTTAGCCTAGGAAGCTGTTTAAAACACCTTGATGGACCGTGAAATTCAGACTGAGGAAACGGTTTTGTATTCGAGGACTTGTTGTTTGTTATTGATGGACAGTAGCAAGATTGACTTTGCATGATATGGTTGGTGGTTACCTAGAGTGAATGCCCAAAAGTTGCCCAGTATGCGTTTTCACCACAAATTCCGTTGTAACGTGTCCGCTGCTTATTCCGCCATTCACGTGCATCTAATTTCTGCATCCATGACTAATAACGCGCCATGATTTTCAAACGGTTTAAATGAACTATTATGTTATCCATACGGAGGGTAAAACTCATAATTGGGTGTTAATAACGGTAGTGAACATGGTGACCATAGCTTCAGAGATTCGCGTTTGAATCCACGAGCATCATGTATTTCGAGTGCAACGGGGAGCAGTTATCGACAGGATCTACGAATTCTCAATTGGATAGATCAATTAGACCTATGGTCTCATCAAGAGGCACAGTCTTTCAGAAGTTGTGTGCGTACTCAACCAAATTTGGCCACAAAGTTAGTTACATGTTACTTCGAACGATAGGTGTTGAAAATTCGATTACTGTTCGTTGAACGAGAGAGGAGAAAGTCCGAGAAACAGGCAGTGTTTTGAACCCTACCCAAACAGAATAGGCTACTTCTCTGTAAGTTCTTGTACCCATATAAATCCGAAGTAAATTTGGCAATTCATCTTTTTCAACAGACGGATATCTGAGCAGAATTTGAATGACGTTCTGTTCCATAATCATTTGACGTTTCCATTCGGGTTGGATCGCAATGTCCTAAAAAGAACAAAATTGGTGTCAATGCGATGACACACGACCACATTCCGGCTAAGTTTCGATCACTGTTTATTTGTCAGTTGTCAGTAATGCACTCTGCCAAATGCCTAAAAGTACAATGAGTGCAGATTTCGATGTTGGCATTCAACAAGCTGTCAGTCAGTCGTCGGAAATTTGCAGATTGGCTAAGAAAGTGTAGTAGGATTAGGAAGGGAAGTCAATTTTATTACGGCGATTTGGAATGGGTCATTTCCGACGTGTTGAAGTGTGGCTTAATGGTTCGCGGAAAAATGATAATCACCTTCGCTGAAAAGAGAACACTGTGCTTAGTCAGATGGACGCTCGCACAGATCGTGTGCAATCGTTCTTGGAAATAATGCCCACGCAGTACTCACGGAGTAGATTCAATCAACGCATAAGACTAATGGGCATTCAAAGTCGAGATCGATCGAAGATGTCAGATAAATTTATTAAAATTGGCGTGCGTTTGCATCGGAAATTGAGCTGATGGATGATACCATAGAATTCTATGATGGGGGGGTGCACAGTAGAAGCTGTCGCCCTTGGTTACTAATTTTTGTGAGCTACGCAAGGAGTTGCTCAAAAACGATTGTAGTCCCACGTCACTTTAAACTGGAAGTGCCCGTATAGATGGGACAAAAAGTATACTTTCTCACTTTCTTCAGTGGTACCCCAAAATAATAGCCAGTTCTGTATGCAAACAAAAAGTTTCCAGTCAGAAAAGATAGGCAATTGGTGTCAGTGTAATGCGGAGAGGAAATCTATATTTAACAGAGATAGTCAAATATGGCCAAAACTTGTTCTGCTTGATCATGAGCCAGTCAATACGTGATCACGTAATGTGGTTTTTGTTACTGAAGGATAAGCAGCGCTATATCCCGTCTAAGTGGGAGCTAATCATATTGCTAGTCAGTCCCGCCTGGCCGAACGTTCACGTGTTCAACGACTGACCGAAAGGTGGTGGGTTCGAGACTCTCGGGTTTCGTGCGATGCGCACTGCTGATGATTCCTAATAAGGATGAAACAGCTATAAAGTGCTTCTTGGTTTTTCAGCATAGATTGGCAGGAAGAAATATCAATTGAAAATAACGATATCTCATGATGCCACTATCGGTCATGGTGTTGATTCCTCCTGTAAATCAGCAGTAATTTTTCCTATTTGTTTCACTACTCTTAAGTGGCGCGACTTACACCCGTTTACCATAGCACCGTTTTGCTTATCTTCCGCTCATTCCCTAGTTTCTTTGCTCCCTGCTTAAGGTTTGCTTGACCTGTCGCGATTTTGTTGCCTGTCCGTCTTGGTCACAATTTCGAGTGTCTGTTCCAATCGAACTCAGACGCCTCGGGCAGCAGACAAGCGCGCTATCCACCGCACCAACCCGACTTCCCCGGCAATCATATTTTTTGCATTAACCTTGTATTGCATCTGATCTAATAGAGCTTGTTGGAACCTTGTTTTAAACCAGTCTAAGCACGCACTTCCAATCTGCCACACAGCACGTGCTACTTTCCCTGGCTGTCAGCTAAAGAATGCAAGTATAATTAATTTGTGCCTAATTCACCCGATGCCCATTTTCCAGATAGTTTGCGTTTCCCTTTGACTTGGAAATACCTCCCAAACCTACTGACTGTCTTCTAAATTGTTATCCTTGTATACTGCCTATTTACAGTGTCTGATTGTCCGCAGCTGTACTTTTGTGTATGATTTGGTACTTACTCGTTATTGCTTCCAGAAAGCCCTGCCGCCTCACTGCAACTTTTCTGCTCCTACCGACTGCGCTATTGTTGATGGTACGTTCTACTTAATTTATGATGTTTATTTGTGCATTTGTGCATGGAACTAGTGTCAATACAGCATATACTGCCCTCATCAGTGTTTTCCTACTGAATACCAACTGCGTAAAGTCCGATACCTACAATCGTCCTAAGCCGCCCGGATCTTACACATGGTGCATTTGCTTTGTTTGTGTGAAAGTTTCGTGAGCGTTCTGGAGAAGTGAAGAGGCAATTGATCAGGTGGCTGTTGTTCTGTTCGCCGAGCTGTTGCGTGCGCACTGAAGATGTCTCCTCGAATGGTGACGAAACGTTTGCTAATCAATTGCCAAGCTCGGCGAACAGATCAACAGCCGCCTGATCAATTACCAATTAATGCACCCGAGCTACCAATATTCCAACAAATTACCGAAGTGAAGAGGATTTTTGGGGAACAGAGCTCACTTTTTCCGATCAGTCATCGTGTAAATCATCATTCACATACACAGAAGGACTAAAGGGATAAACTAACCAAAAAACCGACACATGAGACATCCATATATATGTCACAGATATAACGCTCCATCCGCGTAACCAGACGTCGTCCTGTTGCTAGTATCGGGAGATTTTGGAATTTTTAATGAAAACTTCGATCTTTAAGTGGAACCAATCTATGCCTAAAAGCTGAGAAGCACTGTTCTACCTTTCAGCATAGATTGGCTTAGCTTACATGACGAAATCTTTATCAAAGAAGTCGCCAGAGCCAGCCATTTCCGAATAACTTTTCTCCTTGCCATGCGTGAGTAAGTTCGAACGTGTGAACTGATTGTGAACGAAAAACAAAAGGTCATAACAACAACGTATCGTGTTACGATAATGTCCGCCGAATTGTATGAAATTAAGCTACAACGGTCAGGCTGGGTCATAGGCAACAGAGTGGATATTTGTTTGCAAAACTGCCTCGTAAAACAAGAGTGAGATTGCCGCTTAAACCTCAGGTTCTGCGAGCCAAATTTCATCGCAGTTTTCTGTGCTATCCGCATGATGCGAACCGACATTTGAAAAACCGCTGTGTCGCCGTGCTACTGGAATGCCGTCATGCTGTGCAAACCCAGACAGTCACAAACGGAAAAGCAGCGGGGAGTTTCGATCAATCGTGCAGTATACAGTGTCCCCCAGTTTGATTGATTTATATGTAAGTGATGGTGATTTACAACCTTGCTTATTAGGGTTCGGCTCATGTGCTTTCTTTCTGTTTTCCATCCACAGAAATTGTCGTGAACATCTGCCCTCGGAGAATAACTGTCCCCTGGTGCTTCCGTAGTGTGCATACTACAATCGCCTTTCAGACAGGAACTCGGGCACGCAACCCTACACGAGTTCCGTAGTTGACATTTTTGAATTATAGGTCAGATTGGTCGAGTTTATGGTACTAAAGCTGTTGTTTTCGAATATATTGCTACATTCACGAGCTAAGCCTGACCCGGTAATATGGACCAGGTTGAAACTAGCGCTAGAGTAGTTTTCCAAAGCTCTGACGTCAACGGATGGTCAATGTACACCAAAGTCTTGCGGCAGACCGCAAGTCGCATCAATAACGGTTTCAAACGATATCGCAGAGAAAGACCACCTGGAAACTGGATTAATTGTGCTTTTCGGTAATATGACTGAAAAGTGTGTTAAAAGACAGAGCGGATGCTTACATGATGTGGCTGAAATTACACACACATACACACAATTAGGCTATCATGCTGCTGGACTTGAACGATGACCATCTAATTTACTTCATTTAGATGAGTCCTTGAAAGTCCGATGAAACACATCAGGTTCGGAAAGGCAAGGTGCAGTTGTCGGTGATATTTTCAGGCACACATGTGAGATCTCGGAAGAACATAAAAAGGCCAGTGGGAGAGCGGCAGCCAAACCAGCAAATGGAAAAATGAAATTCCAACTTCGTTCGCAATTTTCCCACATTTCAACTACAATGGCCCAATGTGGTTTTCAAACGTTTGAAACAGAGCTCACTTCATAGTTGGGTCAATGCAAACAGGGCACAACACGCGGAATATTATATTCACGGAACAAGCCTGTGATGCTACCAAGTGTACTTAAGGGTACTTCTTAAGTGTGGATTTCAAACAGAAACAAAAACAGTACTCCACTCGTATAATAAACCATCTATAAAACAAACAGGTGATTGCGCAAAGCGCATACAAACGGGTATCTCTGGAATTCCCAACAAGAGAGAATGTACCCAGGTATAAAGCAAGGTAGCTCAGTGGTTAAGGCGCGAACTTATTAAACGGAAGGTCCGTGGTTCGAACCCAGCTTCTGCACCTAGACTGCTCCTGTCTAGGCTTGGGCAACCTGGCAGCATCTCAGCCTTCGTGTTCCATTCGGGTGGCACGGCAGCTGGATACCGAAAGGGTGTTTTATCAGGGTTATATAATAGAGAGTACCGCGTCTGATAAAAATATTTCACGTACAATGCATCACATAATACACCTTCACTGCCGACAATATTTTCACTCGACGTTCGTACCGACTCGGGTTATCTATACGAATTCGTTTTTCGGTGGAAAATATTGAAGGAGTAAAGTTTGCCCGGGCTTATACGGATTCGGCTATAGACTGCCCGTGTCTTCATAAAACAAAGGCTGCAGCAACAACAAGCATTGAGTAATGTTCACTTCTCCAATAGGTACTTACTCACAAACCACTGCGTTGGACTTAATAGCTTTGCTCCATCGAGTGAGCAAAGTGGGTCCAAATATCGTGAAAGCGGCAGTGGCTACTTGTCAACTTATTAGTCCACTAGGTAAACTAATGACTGTTTCTTTCATCGCAGGCAAAATGTGAATAAGAAGGCCGGTTCACATTTCAGTTGGTGCGATATTCAAGGTACTGCATTATATTAGTGTAACATATTACTCACAAGGTTGCTGAAAGCAACCTGAGTCCAGGTAGAACGTGATGCTGATGGAAAATCGGGGACTGCACCCACCAAATAACCTCAAAGAAGGTTTAAACGGTCATGAGCTGTCAAAGGGGTTTAAGCAAGCTTATAAGTATCATGTTCCGTCAAGAGACTACGGATCGGCTCTTGAATAATTCGACCTTTCAGTGGGATTCCCAAAACAAACCACAGGGCTCTGTGGAAATGTTCTACTCTTGGGTGCCTTTTCCGCCTTAGGTTATCTGACAGTCATTTCCAGATGTCTATCCTTCCTTAGCTGCTTATAACGGACTGGAATTCACTCGCGGCTAAGAGTAACTTCCTACAATCGAAGACTACAGTTAGTGGGAGTAACCATCAGACCATTAGATGTAGAACATTTTTTTTTACTGTAGGCGTTACCGTTGACACCAGTGTTTAAATAGAGAACAACCGGGCTACCGTCAAAGAAGGAGATTCCAAAGCATAAAACGATGTCTTATATCGAATGAAAAGCACGAGCAACTAGTGGAGTCGGAAAATGCGCGACTACTACTTCCGCATGCTAGCCAGGTCAGATCTGTGGATGTCTGAATATAAGACTGAACGCTCAAAGCACACACACGCTCGATCATTACCACGAGGCATGCATTAGATGAACTGGGAAATTAAGAGGTGTCCCAAGCTGAAGATGGTTATTGTGTGATTCAGGACCACAAACAATCACAAGCTCCATTGAGTGATAAATTAACCGAAAGTTGAAAGTTTATAAACGAATACCTTTTGTATTCGGCTTATCCAGTCCCTTATCTATGATCTCCCCAAACCAAATATGTTTTAACAAATATCGGCATCCACTTTCTGATGCACTCTTACAGAAGGTATCTGTCTGCCTTATGATGCACTTCAGATTTTACCATTCTCCTCACCGACAGTGCTGTGCCCGGTCACGAGACAAAGATTAGTGCCTAATGCTTGGGTTACTTACAAATTTTTCCCGATTGTCTGGTGGCAAATACTGTGGGGAATACCCAACAACCCTTCAGTTCTTAAAACAATATCTACTGTAGCTGTGTTGGCACACGTTCACCATAAGTTCCAGAATTATTACTGTTAGTAAAATCTTCTCGCTTAACAAATAAAGTTAGCATGAAATTTACAGCACACAGATTTACAAAAGTAAGTCCCACTCTTCAATATTCCCACTGCCTGAACCTGGTCCTTTTCTGCTCACTTGGAAGGAATTTCTCCTAATTCTTTTGACATACACAACAATTTTAGCTTGACATTTCGAAATTTTGTTGGCGTCCAACTCGTCCACTTACAGGATGTGAAAAAGTTTTGGGGTGGAACAGTGTGGAATACTGTGCCACACGGATAATCTGGTGTCAACCTTCTGAGAAAACCCAAGTAACGCAAAACGGGTGATGCAGTAGTTTCCGTTCACCACATATTTGCGCAGCTGTACAGTGTGTTTGGTCTAACCTAAATATGTAGAAAAAAGCGATACGGATGCTGTTCAATCTAGGAGATTTGAAGGATTTCACATTTGGAGTTAAGTAGGTTTGTAGATGTTGGTTCCTCTGAAATTGAAGAAATCGGCCAAACTGCAATGAGTCTGCTAGGATTAAGAGTTTGAACTAAAACCGGAAAAAATTCTTCAAGCCATAGCGCGTGGCAGCCATACAGTCATAGGAAAGTAGGGGAGCGAGCATAATACCAAATCGCCTAAACAAACTGTATGGATGGGCAGGGTAGTCAATTCGGGATAAACAACACGTTACAGTGCTTGAACCGGACTGATTGTTAGGATAACTTCGATTTCTGCTTAGGATGTTTGAATGCTTGAAAGTATTCCCTCCTGCAGCAAACAAGACTAGTCAGACATTTTTTTAAAAACTAAGAGACTTTGATCGAAAATACAGTGGCAGTCATTCTTCAGCCATCTGTCGGACATGCTATAGATCGATTTATTACCGTTTGACGCTTCGAACTCAGACACAACACTTGCAGTGCACAAATATCCCAGAAGTTCAAAATACATCTCCCACTGAAAATCTTTCAGTCTCATATTCTTCCTGAACAACATAGCGCGCACAGTTGACTAGATTGATTACCGTGTACATGTGGATTTCGATGTAACCGGTTCCATATCAACTGTTAGAACTTAAGTTGTCATTGAGAGTCTTCCTTTCTTTATGAGGTGACTTAACATTCTGCTCATTGGCGGAAAGCCATCACAGGCCTGTGTGACGTGTGTGTGACAAAAACGGACGTGTTTTGTCCATGACCACAAATAAGCCGGTGGATGTTTTCAAGCGAAATTTGTCGTGCAAATCAATGAACACTTGGAAACACTCTTGATACCACATGGAACTACGCGACAGACACAGGACTTCTGGTTGTCGGTTCGTTTGCTGAGCAGGGCAGTTCGGCTGCAAGTATTCCATCGTCAGATGAGATGACGACATTGGCGTGTTGCTATGTAGCACAGCGGCGAAAAGTACTAATTATAGGCAGCTGCTAAACATGTATAACAGAATGCAGCGCACGTGTTACAGACAAAGTTCGAGGTGTCGATGGATAATGAACGCAAATACCGCCATTTTTCTGGAAGAACACCCACTGGTGAACAAAGTTTATCACGAGTGGGCACTAAGTTTGCGAAGAAACAGTTAAAATAACTAGTTTTGTAAAATAGGTTGAATGCCCATATCACAGAGGGGCTCTAAGTAAAATCACCTATTCAGCTTTGTCTTGGAATGATATAATATAAAAACAATCATTCAGCTGCAACACCCCTTCAGTGCATAGCTGCCACGCCGTCTGAAGGAAGCACGTGGGCTGAGATACTGCCAAGTTACCCGAGCCTAGACAGGAGCAGCCTAGATGTACAGGTTGTATTCGAACCATGAACCATCCAGTCAATAAGGTCGTGCCTTACCCACTAACCTATCTCGAACTTGCCTTGGGTAGACGTTAGCGACATGCTCAAACTTTATTTTGTCCTTCTTGTGTTGTTTCGGTCAGAGTTAACAACCTCGTCGACAAACAAGAGAGCAAATTTAAAGTCGACTGCTTCTCTGATTATTCGCAATTCAAAATTGCAAAGCCGGATAAATATGCTGTTTTGCTGAGGGCAATAACCTGAAGCGACAACTGGGAGAACAAAGCTACTCAAGCCTCAAGACTAGATTGGACCCAGCTTGGAGATTATGACTTTGCACAAGAAGACCGGACTTATGTGCATGTAAATTCACAGCTCTGCCAGTTGTTCCGTTAGGTTATTCATTAGACCTTTTTGGCAAACCTATAAATGTGGGAAGTAACAAACTTCAACGGTATGGATATTTCTACAGACTGTCGATTACCGATAAAAGATAGAAAAAAAAGAATCCCAGTTGTTCGAAGTTGAGAATGAGATCGAAGAAGCGATGTTATGAAGGCGTCGTTATCGAGAGCGATCAGTGTTGCATCTTCGAGAGATTTACGTATAAAAATCCAGGTGAAGTATCATTAGATGCCACTCGACATAGGATTACCAGATTTGGAAAGTAGGCGACTCAACCCAGAAAATGACAGGTTTTAGTATCATTGGGCCGACGATCATCATGCGCAAAGGGCTTGGGATACAAGAACTGTTAATTAGGCCACTGTTTGTAGGCATTTCACGTGGAGAGGCTCAACGAGATCCGTTTGTTGGAGATGTAAACCACTCAGATTCTTCTTACCACAAACAACACGGTTCTCAGTCATCCAATATGGCTGCCGTAGGTTGAACAACTGTATGAAATGCGCAGTCTTTGGAACGAACTTTCCTGCTGATCACGCACACATGTCAGCAATGGGGTTAAGATAAGGACTGTGGACTTGATCAGCGAAACTCAGATCATGAGTTCGTGACTAAATAGCGAAGTTCCAGCAATTCCATGAAGGGTAGCAGGGTGTGGTTCGCATGCCGTTTTCAATCTGGTTCTTTCTACTGACAAAATTTACTGAACACCTCACTTTGGAATTACATTCACCGTTCAGCTTTTTGGAGGCCTGTTGAGTTTTCAGAGTAAAATCAATACATAAGGATCATCCAGAGTGAACCTATTTTCATCAGTCAATCTCAAGTTTACTGTGAGCAGGGCGGCGGATGACTTGCTACCTTATCCAGTTCGTTCTTTCTTAGATGTGATTTGCTTCGAGGCACAGTCATTGGTTCATCTTCTTTGGTAACCGGTGTGAAAAAAGATTGTGGTAAGTTGCGCATTCTTCCAAAACATGCTGCGGACTCAGTACCCACGTGGACTCAGATGTACTGATGTCAGTGAGGTGCATACTTCACGAAGTAGCCTTCATTGATACACCAGGTCGGCGGCTGCAGACTTGCAGTAATCCTAAGGCATATTCAAACAGATTGAACAACAAATTAGTCCATTTTACTGCATTCAATCAGTCCCGCTACATTTAAGGTCGCCCCGTATCCGCTTGCACCTGAATAGCGATGATCTACGTTCAGTTCCCAAGCCGAAATAAATTATTTCAACCGTTTATTGGGACATACGCGCCTGATAAGTACTCCTTAAATGTCATATCTGGGTTACAAGTCATCTGCAATTCATCAATTAAGCATCATTCGCTGTATGAGAGTAAATTTGGAAGTCCGATGTTCCAAACATATGACCTTCAATCAAGATGGTCTTATTGGCACTTTATGCTAGCAGCATACGTTGAAGGACCAAGCTTGATATCCCATAAGCCAAGTACTCCACGTTTCAAAGCTGACGACTGTAGGCTGGAAATTGGGCGATATTCTACTAAGCATACGGAAAACTCTTCTGGTGTTTTGGCTTGTCGTCGGAAGTTTGAAATGAAGGGTAACACATATGACACTAATCATTCTTTCTGCGAAAAATGTATGTTGCGTGTAGACACATATCGGGCAGGTGGCATCCAGCCAACCTGCACCTAGTATGGGCTACAAAACCGGGATGTTATTGTCGAGGCTCGAAAACAGGCTAGACACAAGTCACGTGATGTCATGGTCGATGAATAATAGATGTAAAGAAGAACAGAGTGAAACGATTCGCTGATATGGGTGTGCTGTTCAGCAGCAACGCGGCCGTCAATTCCTCTGGTGTTTTATTGCATCTATCCAGCATCGCAGAAATAAATTACACTATGAGTGACAATGAGAAGTTATTGCACTGAACGGAAGGTAGACGTGAGAGGAGTAATTTATCTGAAGTGCAAATCGAAAAACCTAGTAATGGAATGCAAAGCAAATCCTTAAAATATCAATTCCTCAAGTGTTTGAGGCGAGTGCCTTTCTTAGGACGACAGTGGTTGGACTAATTTATGGTATGGATGTGAATTGCATCTGTCAGGGCGCACGCGTTCCGAGGGCGGGAGAAGACGGCATTCCTCTCGAAATACTATCCGATGCGCTGTCTGTCGATGCTGGGAAGCAGCAAAGAAGGTGAGACGGCCACGCCTAGTTCATATCGCAAAAACACAAGGACGCAACAGTCACAGGCTTGACAGAGGTGACCCGAAATCCAGTCAATCGGTTGCAACAATTCAATATACTTCTGACCGTATTTCGTCAGAATTCCAAAATCAATGAAGTATTGTAAGCGCAGTTGTTGTAAGTGGCTGCGAGAGTAGTGGAATTTGCTTTCACATCGCGGCCACCTTACAACTGACCGAAAATTGCCCAGCAAGTTTCAATCGTCCGTGGTGCTAGCTGACTGGGTGGGTCTCACAGACGGGTCAATCGATTGTTAAAATCAAGACAGTAAAAGGTTTGTCGTTCGAGGCGTTGTGTAAACCAGTCGTATCGCTCAAGCGTGGAAACGTTCGCATGTTCAGATATGATAAATAGGGTTCGTTCAGCGCGCCCTGATGAAGTAATAGGCACGTGCTCGTCTCGCACACCCGGTATCCGGGGTTCGAATCCCGCATGACCAGGAATATGGACTGCTGATGCTCAATAATAAGAGCGAAACTCGAGTCCAGTGCTCCCGTTTGGTGTGGACCAACAATAATAAATACGTGGGGATAGAAGGAGGAACAGAAGTGATGTGATCATAGTTGCTAAAACACTCACCTCAAGGGACGTCCTGTCAATTCCTCTAGGCACCTTTGTGTCTCGGTAAGTCCGCAGTTGATTATACGGGATTACCTGAGAATAACAGTGGAATAGAAAACAATTATGATTAGCCGGGGTGATACTCTACTTCTCACAGAGGTGGGAAAATGGGGTGGAATCTGCTGACGGTGTCCACCTTCGAATAGATGCTTCCAATATAATTAAACTGGCACGTCTGGCACTGCCCAGGGACGCATGTGGAACTATCCTGCCAAAAATTGTGGATGGCAGATTCAGCATTCATCAGAAACTGGACTACATTTCGAAGCTTCTCCAAACTGGCATCATCGTATGTTGTTCACACTCATAAGGAACAACAAAGCTCTTATTCCCATTGCTTGATCGGCTATTTCTGGACTCAGTGAAATACACGCGTCTATTGATCGGTATCGATCCGATTCACAGCGAATATCAGGACAGTTCCTATGCCTGTGCTAGTGGCGGGGTTTCACACAACCAGTGAATGATGGCAAACGACGCGGATGGAATGTGCGTAGTCTGGACAGGAATCTTTGCACTAGGTTAAAAAATATTCTGCGTAGTGCTGAGAGGTAAGCAAGTTGTTTCCCCCATTTCGGATTTCAATCTTCACGTGAAAAAAACTCGATGTCTGTCAATTTACAAATAAGGAATTTGAGAGACCAATGCCGTGAGAGAAAAAGGAAAGAGCACGACTCCAGAAGGGGGGAATAATTTAGACATCTGAGAAAAAACCGTGGTCGATTCGTCAAGCTCACCGTACGAGATAGACATTATGATATACAAATGTGAATTTGGCTGGCTTTGAGATAGAAATAAGAACACGGGAGAAATTCACCAATACACAGAAAACCACGGTCTTTCGATACAACTGAAATGGAGACTTTGGGAAGGGGAGGTAATAAATTTTTTGCTGTGGCCATTGAGTGGTTTGGGTTGTGCGTGAAATTCTAGGGTTGTCGTGACTCTCAAAAGATATGGACAGGTATGATGATGTAGTCCTATAAAACAACCAGTGACTTGGATGGTCATGTTCTAGTCTATGGTGCGCGTCAGGCTGTTCGTCCCAGTGTCAGACATCATACCAAGATCGAGTGGCAGACTCAATTACAGTAGCATTTCAGCACAGATAAAGGGGATTTTCGGCCTATACTGAGGGGAATCTCTCTCTCTCGAATTCGCTCATTAACTCATAAGCTGACGAGGGCCACAATCGTGAAATTTATGTATAGTGGTGGCCCCCATTCAGATGGGCCACTATTATAGGATGCAAGTATCAGAACAGCTGGGTGAATAACTAGCATTTTTCGCATGGTGCAGTACTCGACATATCAGATTCATATTGCATACTTTCGTGAACTTGTTCGCAGAATGCTGGGTTTCGATGAAGACTTAAGCTTCTTCACTAGGGAGATTTTTCGACTTTAGACGTTCACAGACAATTCTAAGTAACCGTATCCGCAGAACCTTAAAACATCTCATGCCTGGAAACAGCACAAACGAGAGACTCAGCTGGGTTCCAGGCGAGTCTCTCGCAAAACCAAATTTGTTTGCAAATAAGTGTATTTCGCTAATCTCACAGCTATTTTTCCTAATTAAGAATTAGTTCATGAATTCTTGGTCCACAAATTTCGGCACAACATCTTGGCTATGGGTAATTGAACAAAATCGCAGTGGACTCATCGTTCAGCTGTAACACACTTTCGGTACATAGCTGCCATGCTACCCAAAAGAAGCACGAAGGCTGAAATACTGCCAGGTTGGCCAAGTATAGACAAGAACAGTTGAAATGAAGATGTTGGATTCGAACCACGGACCTTCTGGTCTGTAAGTTCGTGTCTTAGGCATTGAGCTATTTCGGTGGACCGACACCTACACTGAATATGGTGATCCTGTCATCTCCAGCATATAGATATTTTTCTTTGGTGTACGGTATACTTCTGCAGGCAGTCATCATGCTTCAAGAACAAACTATTCTACAAACAAAAAAGGCTCATCTGTTGGAAGACATTGGTAATCCTTGGAAATCTCAAACAAACGAAGTATGAACGGTCGGAGAGTTGCCGTTCTGGTCAGATGGGTGTGCCACCAAGTGAGCTATTCGGGTTGCTGCTCCAAGTTACATTTGGGCGCTTCAAATCTGACTCGCCACGCATCAGCGTAATTGATAGACAGTTAAAGAATGTTGGCGCTACTGGTCACACCCTTGCATGGTTTCCGAGAAGTTTCAGGCATAAAAATCATCCAGATTTTCAAGGGTTTAAATTGAGGTGGAGCAAATGATAGGTTTAATGTTTGAAGACCTACAAGTGCACACAGTATGTACAGTAAGAAAGAACCCTGGGATCGTAGCGGTGCTAGCAACGGAGATAATCTTGGAGGCAATTCACCGTTACACTAACATTTCGATAGCTCCGGGGACCTGGACATGGGCTAACCAGTTGAAAAAAAGGTATTCTTTTGCACAACCGTTTAAACTTTTACGAAAGTGTGGAGAAGCTTCCTAGAAAACCCACCAAGTGAGGTTTCAGGATCAATGATTGTCAAACAAGATGTGTTTCCTGTCCGACTAATGTCAAATCGTGGTTGTTGTTAGAAAAACTCCATCTGTGACAACTTTGATGTCAAAACCCAAATTCTGTAATCAAGACTGACGGGTGAAGAGCATGTACAACCGAACATCAGTTCAGCTACACATTAACCGAATCGAAAGGAGCATATATTTTGTCTTTAAAAAAATACCAAAAAAATTCAGCCAAGTGCACTCGAGTCAGGACACAAAGCAATCAACCGAAATGCACTAATTTACAGAGTGGAAAAAAGACTTCTTGCCTCGTAAAGGATTTGAAGTGGTGAGGTTGTCTTCTCGGTTATTCGATGGTTAAAACCGGTCTTAGGTGCTGCGGTTGTACGCAGCTAGATTTATTGGAGGAGGAAGGAAAATCATCCGAGTTCCAGCTGAACATGTACTCCGGTATCAAGGAAGCCTATCAACCTGACATCATCATCAACATCATGATTGTCAGCTACATGAACCGCGTACTTGTCGTACAGTGGTTGTAGCTGCCACAGTTTCGTTCTCCGATGACTTGGGGAGGTGGGGTAGGTAGCTGCGCATTGGAGGCGGTAGCTGATGTAGTTGGCGCGTAAATACAGGGGTGTCAGTGGACTATTAAGTGGGGGGATTAGGAAGGGAGCTATGCATTGAAGGCAATAGCTTGGATGCACCAGCGGCATTGAGGGCGCGACTTGGCCATGTCTGACAATGTCTCTAACCATTGATGTGGCCCGTCTCGGGGACCCATCCAGGAAGACGGCAATGACCAGCGCAGGTGAGTTTGCTGGTAATGGGTGAATTGTCCACCACACTTAGCAGTGCTAAACACAGATTAGTCACTCTCGGAAGGACATTGTGAAGAGAGGTTATCCCTCAGATTAGGCCATTTTTGGTTGGTTATTCTCAGTATTTATGACCCCTTAAAGTCCCTTCAGGTGGTGTACAAGTGGAGAAACAAGTGGAGGAACTCTTTCAATGTGACTGCTGACCAGCCGACAAGATAACAATTCCGATTCGTTGGACGGGTAATTAATAGTCTCAGGCCTGGTCTTTTAACAATTATTCTTTTAATTTGGCAACGATTGGGAACACCGCTAGATTGCGGACATTCACCGTTCGTCAGCAGTTGTACTTTCAGCGCTTCGTGACAACAGCACCCTGACAATATCTTATAGGTTGGTGAAAAGCGTTTGGAATATTACTGCCAGGAGCTCCGGACGACCCAACAGTCAACTTACAAGCGTTGCACGAGAAATAAATCGTTAAGAATGTGACCTGATCTGGGGAACACATGATCTTCCCTCCTTAGTGGAACTCATCTGGTAGGCCTAGATAGACCGGTTCCGTCACTAGCTGCTTACCAACCTCCGGCAATCGCTCTTCGGACCACCCGTCTGCTGACCGGTTCGCACAGCTGATGAGTTAAGATTAGATTTGACTGTTCGGGGTTCACACGCAAACTATTTCAAACAGTTTCTTATCAGCGTGTTATAAATTTCACCGGGTTGTTCTCTCAAGAGTTCCAGTCTACCTTTTGCGCATCCACGCGTAAACTAGGCGGCGCCAATGCAAGTGTGAAGAGCCGTCCAACAGAAACGCGCTTATCACAGTTGGCTAAACACAAGTTTGAAATGGCTTCTCAGATAACAGGGATTTGCAGCAAAAGGTTTTATGGAACGCGATTTCAACTAAAAAACTACCTAAACTGATAAAAAGGATGAAACGGAGGCCTGAATATAGTGCAACAGAGTGTACCTTGCCCAACAAATATGATTACGTGATAATAATACTGAGTTCCCAGTGGAAATGCACATAGATTAGTTGGTAACTTGTGTGTGCGCAATGTGTTGGCAAGGTAAAGTTCCTTCTTTGGTCAAGAGTTACCGGATTGATTTTATGCTCGTGTGCAGTAGCGAGGTATAAATCACCCGCATATCTATTGAGATTTGCACCAAAATCAGCTGAATGGCTAGACAAGAGAATTCCGATAACCTGTTCCGGACGATCCAATATGCGGGGCAGAATCACAACAAAAAACACTAATTAGACCACCCATGGAAATCAAATGAGCACTACCGGGATAGGGTCAAACCATACGTCATCAAGTGGTAAACTGAAAACTGAGAACGGCACTGATTTGTATTTGTTGGAGCTCGTGTTGTTTCCCAAAGCATATTGCGTGAATCGAATGGACTTATGGATGAGGGTTGGTCACATCTTAGCGCACCTCACCAAATATAATTATGATGTGACAGGCTGGGACTAGTAAGCTCTGTATAGCTTACTGAATAGCCAACGCAGCGAAACAGGAAGAGTAGGTTACTGCAGAGTTTTAACACTAAGTTCCCCCGATCCGACTGGTTAAAAAAAGCACAAAACACCGTAGTACAAGAGACTGAAATCCACTACACCCCTGGCGTCTCATCGTGATCAACAAAGATACTGGTAAACCAGAACGGGCTACGTTTGCTTAACTGCCATAGAACCAGAAAAATGGGGCGTCCTAACCAGGCTTGAAAACAAAGGGGAAGGTTTTGCGAAAAGCCCCATGACCCTACGATCAGTATCCTGGGACCTAACCTTAGATATTAGAATTAGTTTTCGAAATTTTGATTTACGATTTGATTTACTCCTCAAAACGATGACTTTTAACGGAAATCATGCAGACCCAATCCCTGAATTTCCACCTGAATTTGCACATCAACCTGTACGTGCATTACCATAAACAATCATTTGCAACATGAGGTGTCCCCTGTCAACAACGATTTGACTGCTGGCTGAGCGTTCTTCGCAACGCACTTCATTTTTATTTACAGACGACAGGCAGCGATTAGATTTAGTAAAACTCAAAGATCTGATGAAACCAAAGCAGAGTGCAACAGGTACTAAGCTGCCGGCGAATTTCGGTCAGTTTTCAGCTTGCACTTGCATTAGTGTAAACCATTAATC
>SJOL01003052.1:67216-80111 GCA_004794785.1 Opisthorchis felineus | reverse complement strand
AGAGAGAGAGCAATTTTAAAAGGTTAACCTGCACCTGGGAAGTTGTTACTCGAGAAGCCAGGCAATACGTGACCACGAGAAGTGGTTTCTGTGATTGAAGAATGAGTAGCACTATATCCTGTTCAAATGTGAGTTAGTCACGCTGCCGATTAGCTGTTCAAACAACTAGCCGGCAGGTCATGGGTTCGAGACTCCTTGGAGTTTCTTGAGATGTGCACTGCTGATGATTCTAAATAAGGATGAAACAGTTTCACAGTGGTTCTTGGCTATTCAACATAAAGTGGCAACAGTTGCAAGACACCATTCAATAAGAGGAAAGCCGTTTGTAATGTACTTAGAAAAGCGTGAGACTACTCGCAACTAGGCACAGTCTACTGTAAAACTGAAATCGTAGTGATCAGTTAGGCTTACCGATCACCCTAAAAACACCAACACAATTATGTGGATCGCTTAAGAAAAGTTCTGTATGCATCATTTACGCTCTGCGGGTAAACCGGTAAAATACAGTTCTCTGAACTAACCTTTGGTGGGGGAGTGTCGGGTTTGTGAAAAGCTCCGCTTGGAGGAGGTGGGTAACGCACATGCGGATAGCTCAGCTGATTGGTCGTGGAATCGAGCAAATCGCCTGCAGAATCCGCACACCGGTTTCGTGTGACGCGTGAAGAAAAGGGAGGTATCAGGGAGCTCACGGTCTCCGTGCCGGATGCCTGATGATTTGTATGTAAGGTATGCACACTGTGATAATATGGTCTGGAAGTGGGTGCTGGGAACAGGAGAAAGTGGACGGGGTCGATAACATCGACTTTATTAGGGGTAGGAAGTCACGTCATTATCCAAAATTCGCGCTTTCCGGTGCATACCGTGAGTGTGTGCGTGTGTGTGTTTGAAACAGCATGCACTACGCGAGTAAGACTTAACCTAGATAAGCGAAAAACCGTGGGAATATGTTAAATTAAGTCTAATGAGCCTAATGATCATAGTGAAGAATTTAGTTCGGCTGTGTTGTATGCAACTGCTTATCTAGAGCACAGGTTATTTTTTGGTAAGGTTTTTAATATCTGGAGATTGTTGTGCTGAAAAAATAGGCTATTCTAAGGCACTCGAACTCATGGTTTCTACTGGAATTCGGTTACAAACAAGTCAGTTAAAAACGATGCAGTTCAGCCGTTTTCACAGATTTGTCAAATCACACGTGAATCTTTTATCCAAATCAGTAAGCGTATCCTCCATGTAATGAAATACATATATGGTTATCCATACGTTGAAACGGCTCACAATTTTCAACAAATACACTCCTTTGCATACCAATTTGACTTCCAAGAGAGACTCACCTGAATCCCAGATGAATCTTCCGTTTATAATGTTCTCCTTCAAATGAATGTGCTGCATCAGTCCGCCTTATGTTTCAGCCAACATATTGCAATAAGTTATTGTCTAGACGTAACACGTTACTCATAAGGTTGTTGACAGGCTTAATGCACCATATTCAGCTGAAGCGGGTTCGGCTGGATTCAATGGAGTCTCCTATCAAAACCAAATTCATAAGCAAATGATAACGTCTGTCAAAATCTGTCCAATTTGAGTTCAAGCAGAACATACGCTTGGAGGAAACTAGGGGACTGCTCCTACCTGATGAACCCCAAGAGGGGCGGAAGAGGTCGTGAGTTGTCGAAGAGCAGTGTGCTACAGGCATGGTTGTCCATACCTATGCCTTCAACAACGACAGCTTAATCGGAAAGAATTACCTTGTTTGGACAGAGGTTTTTTATTTGCTCATTTAAAATTCGAACACGTTGAGAGAAAAAAAAGACAGCTCGAAAGAAACCAGCGGTAATGAGTTCAGAGTATGTTACACGTATGAGGACAATCCAATACGATAAATTTGCAATCCAGAAGATGCAGCTTTGCAAACAGTCTCGAAGTAAAAGAACAACACGCGACTCCGTAGTGTTTGATGAGCAAGTTAATGACAGGCTTTGGCGATCTGGAAATTCGCTTGAAATCGGTGCGTTCCAACACTTTTAGTTTTACGGACTGACGTCAACCCAGATAGCAGTTTCCGGATTCAAATTCCTCACCATTCGACGTTAGCGTGGGACAAGCGTAGAGGTTACAGGTGGGTTGAGTGTAGGACCCCAAGGACACCTTAGTCCACTATGTGAATAAGGAATTAACACCAGCAGGCTTACATTGACGCGCACAAAAATGTCTGCGGAGGCACGCTGGAACAAATGAGTGCTCTGTAAGCGGAAATGGACCTCCTAGAAAGAAGCGCTTGGATCTGTAGTGGCGTTCGTTACTTGCAGAGTTAACACGCAGCGAAAACACGGGAACAATTACGTCCAAGTTTGAAGCATCGACGACCGGCTGCATTCATGTGAGTCGCATCGGTAGGAGGTGGAGTCCTTTACTCTTCCTAGAAAAACGAATCCCCTTAAAATAGGACCGACCCTTTCTAACGACAAAGCCTACCCAACTTTTCGGTGTTCTCAGGCATAAAAGTACTTTACTCTATATAATTTGTATTTCAGTAGTTCAGTACCATGAAAAAGTGAAGTGATCAGTTTCTGGCAGGAGCAGCTTTCACGGCGATGCTCAGCAAAGCTTTTCGAGAGAGCTCATATGATGCGAGCAGTTGAAAGAAATAACATCAAGCTTAAGGAATTATCCAATAATCCTGCGCCTGTTTGCGGTATGGAGCACCAAAATCCCCACAGACTATCGAAAGGGGAGTAATCTGATGGTTGTCGGTGACGTGCCTTAAGGATTTCCACAAAAACGTCGGTACCTATTCAGAACGAACTCGTTGAGATCTATGACAGTGTGCATGATACTGGGAAATTTGCCGTATCAGGGTTGCGCCTGAAACACTGTGGAAGTTTGTGTATGAAAGTTCTTGTTTAGAAAACTATTTCTCAACAAAAAGTCACAGCAATAAGAAGAAATGAACTAAGACACGCAAAAATACTACTGAAAAACCGACGAAGCTCGCTAGGTGCGGTTATGTGGAAATTACCCACAGTAGTTGTCCGTGGTGCTTTCCGGGTACGGTAATCGAGCCCAGAAGTTTCAGCCTCTTTCGACTTTCAGCCTCTTTCACACAGCTCTGTCCGTATCGAATCGCATCTGGCAAGGTTTGTTCAGTGCGGGATCTAATTTTATCAGCTGTATGGGGAACTGCATGATCAGTCAGAATCCAAAAACACATACTACTGGAAACCCATCGATATCCCTTAGGCTGTGTAACCCTACCCTCTGAAATACAATGGATGGTAACTCTGACGAATCACAAAGTGGCTAGCTTGTGTCTACTTGCCATATCGCACCCATACACTTTGAAATGACGTCTTGGATTCCTGTTGTTTCCATCAACGTGCGCCAGCAGTGCCTTGATATTGAAGCATGGCAACTTACCCTCACCTATCAACAAGAAGGTCTCGGATAAAGCGACGACCCTATCCGATCATTTTTAGAGTACTCATGGACTGTGCTCTTATGTAGTAGGGCTAACGTCTGCGCACTTGTTTACCCGTTTAGCCCACGACCGGTTTCGCCCTTCTTGGGTCTCATCAGGTAGGCGCAGTCCTCGAGTTTCCGTCAACTTTATGTTCTACTTGAACCCAAACTGGACTGTTTTCGAGAAATACACTCATTTGCAAATCAATTTGGCTTTCACGAGAGACTCAACTGAATCTCCCGTTTATGATATTCTTCAACTGAATGTGCGGCACACAGGGCGCTTACTGTTTCTTCACCAAATGAGCAGGTATCATCAGCGCACGGGTCCATGGGATCAGATCACTGGAGACGTAAACAACAACCAGTAAACTTGCCCAAGCTATCGCTGCTTCGACATCACTCTTAGGCAGAACTATACTATCGGAAGCGATGCACTCGAATGTTGTCAGTGCTCTCTTATAGATGGCTACCATCGTGAGAGAAACCGCAACCGAGCGATATATTATTGTCCAATAGAGATTTCAATAGAGCTATCATCCTGTCCGTGAAGCCAATCTATGCTAAAGAGCCGAGAAGCACTGTACAGCTGTTTCATCCTTGTTGGGAATCATCGGTAGTGCGCACCTCACGAAGCTACAGTTTCGAAACCGCGACATTACAGTTAGTGGCTGACAATTTAACCGTGTGGCCATGAGTGGCAGATCAGCGCTGTGATTAGCTCTCTCTTATTATTCGTCCTAATTTTCCCAAAATGGTCGTCGAAAGACGCATTCTGAAAGAAACTACCTCTTGAAATGACCTCTGTGCAGCATCAAACTGCAGTGCACGCATAAAGCTCAGCAAACATTCTCCGGGTGAACGAATCAGTCCAATATTCGTCCGTGAAAAGGATCTGTTCTGTCTTGTCGGTAACCACTAATTGAACGGGACAACATGAAAAAAGTACGTAGAAAAATAAGACCATGGGGAACTCACACAGAATACCTCGGGCGGGTTGCTGCGGTGACTGATCATGGCCGTTGATTGTGCGCAATTGCCAACCGCTATCAGTCGAATTTAGTCGATGAGAATTGAGAAGAACCAGCGATGAGGTAGGAAGACTTGCGGTTTTCTGGTCTTCTGACAAACGACCACCAGTGTAACCAGGTTTGATTGGATGATTAGAAGTTGCTGCTGTTAAGAACATTGGAAATTAACTGAGTGAGGTGCGGGTGAGATTATTGGAAGCGCAGCACCGTACAAACAGGAGAAAGAGACCAAAAGAGATTCGAGGCAACCACACAGAGTATGTGAAGAAGATATAAGCTAGTACATTCGCATGGAAGAGTGCAAACAGAAAGGTGGAATGGAGTGGAGAACGCCAGAGTTATAAGAGTATAAGGTGAGAATTTATGACTCTACTCCGGACAAGCAACGGAGGATCTATACGTAACTTTGGGCTCAAAACGGGCCTATTGGTTGTGGGTGGATGATAATAATTAAAACTGTAAGATGGAAAGGGAAGTTTTGCTGAGAGTGACCTGATTCTACTCAGTCGATTGAAGAACAAACCGATAAAGTTTTCATTTGTTCGTTCTGTGTACATTGAGAGCAGTCACCAGCTTGAAAATACGGAACTGACCAAAAGCGGTATTTCGGGTGGCCTGAGAGTTGTAGAAAGTGATGTAACCCGGCGCTCTTCCATTAATATGCATTCAATTACAAAGTCGACATCTAATGTTAAATTTTATAGATTGATCAGTGAACTTGATTACATAGGGTCCGATTTAACCAGGCTGTCGTCATCAAAATGTCCTGAACTTGTTTCGGAAAAAGAGAAAGGGTTCGCCGATACGAGAGGCAGGCTGTGGCGGGTTTTTATTGTGCAACAAGCAATGATGGGTGTGATGGGAATAGAGAGTTTAGTTTGGCAAGAGAGGTTCCGAAACAAAGATGGATCTCAATCGGCGGTATGGTATTCATAATAAATACTAAAGTAATAACAAACTTAATTAACAAACAGAATCCCGCTCAATCCTGTTAATTGGAGAAAAATACAACTGCACCTTAAATAAGCCGTACCGCATTTCCTGATAGAGCTAGACTGGGTCTTTTGGTTCAAGGACCTGCTGGTCGTCGGTGAAAGCATCCTCAGAGTAGGTTTAGTGTACCCCATCAAGCACGACGGTTTACGTCTCAGACTCCACTACAATAGCACATCGAATAATTTCTCCCAGTGGTTGACGTCGTTAGTCGGCTTATCACCTAGACAACCTTTTCATCCGTTGTCAACCAACAAACAGGGGTGGTTGTTTAAATTAAATTAAAATGATGACAAACTTCCCAAATTAAAACAAACAAGAAGCGTGTTGTGTCAAACAAAGTCTTTTTGGATACGACCATCTGCTTCGTAAAACCAGTATCTAATGTCTTTTCGTAATAGTGTATGCACACTCGGGAACCACCGGTAACAACATGCAGTTGCTGAATACACCATGTAAAAATACGGTAGCTGTTAGGACTTCTCCAAAACTTTTCCCGCAATTTATTACAATGCTTCTTAAATAAATCATTTGGCTTTCCCTGAGGGCAATTAAACATAAACGTCGACGCCCGGAAACAACGTCTCGGTTTACTGAATACGGCTGAGTAGCAGTGGAAAAAATATCGCCCACGCACCAAACGGAGCAAGATAGATGCTGTTCGGCAGGAAGTTGACCAAAGAAAGGATAAGCGTTACTGCCCCCCCCCCCACAAGGTGTTGAAAAAATAGGTAAAAAATTCATAAATTTCATGTAGATTAATGTTTCTCGAGGTGTTGGATATCAAGGTCGGTACAACGAAGTTGAGTAGATGCAGAATGTTAAGAGGCAAACGGGTAGTATTTAGAATCAGTAAGCAAAAGGCAAGTCAATCCGAGTCAGCATCAGCATACCATCAAGACAGCCGTTGTTGCAACATCATGCATGTTACTGTTCACATACAACGCTTGTTACAATGGATACATTTTGTAAGGAAATGTTCGCAAAAGCCAGTGTTGATAAATACCCGAGCGACGTTCATTCGAAATCGTATTCTGAAGCCGGCATACCCAAAATTCGTAGGAGCTATTTTTGTCCCAGTCGCCAAGTTTAGGCTGCTAGGGATGTTGGGGATGGCAACCCTTCAAACGGATCGCAAACTAAATCATGCCTGTGTACACAATCCCCGCTACGGACGCATTCTAATGAAGCTTATTATTATTGTTGCACCTTTGCATCACTGCGTAAACTAATGTGTGTTGCTTAAGTTACTCTAGTTTCACTGTTCACGCATTGCATGCAGAATACGGAAGGGCGTCATGGATTAAGTAATGGTCGAAAATAATCGCTCAGATGTAACACCCTTATGGCGCTGAGCTGCCATGAACCCCGAAAGAGGCATGATGGCCGAGAAATTACCGGGTTGCTTAAACCTAGACAAGGGCAGTCAAGATCCCAGGGTTGGGTTCGAACCATGGGCCTTCCGGTCAGTAAGTTCGCACCTTAACCACTGAGCTGACTCGAGCTCCATGGCTTACTTGTTTGGAATTGTGATAATCAGGAATCTTCCGATCCATGTTTCGAACCCAAGTGCATACATTACCTAGATCAGGTAGGTATACACCCTAGCGAAAGAATTATTGGTGACCGGATTAGTCTCAAAATACCGGAGAGCCTTCCATGCTCTCATCCATAGGAAGCATAGTTGGCGGACGTGATAAACAAGATAACATGAGACTCAATTTACTGCAAACTACGAAAAGAGATGGGCGAGTTGGCTGCCGTCTCCGATAAACAAACCGAGCAAGATGACCTCGAAGAAATGCGACCACATTTGGCCACCAGACATGATGGTGGTGGCGATGGTGGTGCTAATCAGGCTACAGTAACCCAATTTTCGGCAACATCGGTTTGGAATGTGACTTGGACAAATACGTGTGTGTATCTCTACGCTTTTCTCGTCCTGGGTCTGCATCGTGTGTGAGTCAGGACAGGACAGAAGGAACACGTCACAGGACGATGTAAACAAACAAACCAGCAAACAGCGCACACGTGTCTCCACACTCCGGTAGTAGCAGTCAACAGGGCCGAATTCCGGAAGAAAGCGTGCTGTTAGACGGAAAAGGACAATGACCCTAACTAACGGAATTCGACGAGCAGTGGGTCACGTCAGGCGAGAAAACAATAAAGCTACGTCAATCAAACTTCAGACATTACCGGGATCATAGAAACGGATTTTTCATTAAGAAAACGGTTGCACTACTTTAACCAGTCGACACGAATTCACCTGTGTAGAGATGAGGATCCGAAGTCAAAGTAGAAAGAGGCTTCTTTCAAATACAACTGTTCGCGGACGATGTTTGTCAGACCGCACCTCAATTCAGCTATGAAACTAATATGAGTAAGCAAGTTGAAACAACTTGTGCTGTCAACGATGTCGCCGATCCAAGTATGGGTGTAAGGAACTTGGCTCTAAAGGCACCTTGAAATTCTAATGTCATCGGTCATGGATAACTTGTGAACTATAGTGGTTGAGGAAGCCGGCTGGCAGTGCAGCACTTGAAAACGTCATGGCTGCGCCGACAGAAGTGCATACCTTCTGTCTCCACCGGCAATTCTGGAAAGTAAATAATATCGTGGTACTGAAGAACTTACTGAGGAAGTCCAGTCAAATGCTGTCAAAAATTGTATTAGTATTGTACATGTCACATATCCACATGGACGACAAGAGATGCTTATGCTGGTAAACGGAATCATACTGATGAAAGAAAGCTGATCCTCGGCAGATCACAATCCACACATTCACAAGATCAGCAAACAGAATGAGATGGCAGATCTCGGTACCTAGTTAACAGATTCCGAACATTGTGACACCAGTTACGTGCACCTGATGGTTGCCACCAGAAATGGAACATTATTCAATATGGAACAGAATTCCCCTCTGTTAACAGAGCCGAAGAGTTTGACCGTGTGACTGATCCCATTCGGACGATGCAGTTGACAGTGACATGCAGATAGGACACAAAATAACACAGGAGAACAGCGTTCGGAAAAATACGCCCAAATTCAGCAGGTCGGAATAGGCCCATGCATACCTTCGGAACACGAATATAATGCATATAATGCGCACAAGTAAGAACGAAATCGATCCGGGGAATTTCGAACAACAATCGTAAAACGACGATGTGCATCGACTGATGCACATCAAAAGCCCACGATCTTCATGCTCACAGCCAGCCCATCAGACCAAACCAAATATTGTCCCTTATTGTTCACAGTTACACTTATTGGTGGTGCCTTTCAGGTCAGTGTATCCTATAGAAAATGTCTCAAAGGGAATTGCGATCTTGAAAAGACCGCCAAGTGGGACGGCGCGAACATAACTTGCATCACACCGGAACAAAATCTCTAGCGCAAACCGTGTTCACTTGGCATTCGCACTGCTAGGAGCTCTGCTTCCGCACCTCTGCGCAGATCCTTACTGAGCCTCGTTCATTCCGAATATCACTTCCTTTGACCAAAATCAACTAGCTGCATGATTCATTAGCACACTGAATATCTCTGATAGTGTTTCTGTTGCATACGCAAGTGGATTACAGGGCAAGGGACCCTCTTAGAATCAAGGATGGGAAGAAGGAGGTAGAGCGATGGATAGAGCCGTTGCGGAACAACCGTAGTGAACACAGGGACCGCCCAAAACATTTGCACTCTGTAAGTTGGTGGTGATGCAGGCCATACACAAGTAGTTTTTCAAAGAGATGCTTTAGAGGAAGGGAGTAATGACAAAAGGAAAATGAGTATTATAGTCAGTGGGCAAGTCGCGCTACGAAGTCTTTCCGTACGACGGGAAATACCTGAAGAACTCAAGTAGGGGAATTCTACCAGGAGTAGGTGATTTGAAGATGGCGCCGTCTGACACAGAACAGCGACTGAAGGCAGGGACAAATGAGTTGATGATGAGATATGGAGGATAATAGTTGGTTGCGAAAAGATGCAAAGATGCCCCAATTTTATACCGGGAGAGTTTTGGAAGTGCCATCAGAATCAAATGTCGGAGTGAAATTGGAGGAACAAGAGTCATGGGTCATTCCTTGGACCGGATTCCCGGACGATTGACTTCCAGTTGACAACTTCAACACTTAATCCGTCTTCGAATGAGTGAATATGTGTTTGGCTTCATCCGTACAGAAGTTAAGAGCCCCAAGATAGGCAGCGAATGCCACGGCTTGATCCGCAAGGAAACATAGGTTGTATGTTTTTCCGGCCCAGTGGGGCGAAGGATGAACTGAGTTTTGTTCGAGTTTATCAACATCAATCATGTGGCAGTGGACTTTGTGAGGAGATACGCTTTAAAAGAAGATGGTACCTGCTGAGATAAACATACCATTGGAAGCTTCTTAAAGTCGTGTACAGTCACGTGGACGACCTCAAAGTAAAAGAAAAACTGTGATTCTTTCCTGTGTCAGTTGGAGTTACCTGTCCTATTCAGCCACTTCAGTTAACCGATTTCCTTGTACCCATCCTTCGAAACCACAACGCTACGCAATTAGTGATTCGAAATCCAGAGCAGTGACTTTAGCCAAGGTCCGAACGAATTCTCCATTCTTCTGGCGGTAATGTGCGGATCTCTTGAAAAACAACAGACGTAGCCCGTGAGGACATTGTCTGAGAACCACAATACTTTTCCAGACAGAGAACTCTGCAGAAATGCCACTAACGCAAAGTGGTATGCTATCAACTTCCGGACACAGGCTACCAACAACAGAGGTCACGAAACGCCTTCACTGTGAGTTTTCCTTGCGGGACGGGACATTGTGTGGCTCCTTCAGTTGAAAATGTATGGTGGACTAATCCCGTCCGTTTGGTAATAGATTATGTCACCCTATGTATTCGTGTACCATACAACGGGCGTCCAGCCCATTGCTCTCCAGGCGTGCATCTGAGAACAATTTCAGTTTGAAATCTGATTCCCCTATTAGAGGACCAATAGGAGCCTAGTTAGGATTTGTAAAAAGGAAGGAATAATCGTATTTCCAGTTACAGACAGGTTGCCAAATTTTCACACCAAACAATAACAGTCCTTGCGGAAGGTCATGCAAATACATCCTCTCATGACTTTTGATTGTCCTGATCTATGACTATGTGGAAGCGACGTATACAAACACGTGAGACGAATTTGCGAGCAACACGGTACAACGAGAAGAGCGATGTATTCGCTTTCGCTTTTCAGTACATGCGACAGGACAGGGCGAACCGGCTCACCTGACTGGACGGGTAAGGTGTTAGCACGCGAAGAACTAGTGCATGCACTGGTGCACCAACGAGTTATTGCTACTTGTGGGGAATCGGGGGTGGGGATATTGAGAGTGAAAGGCGGAGAACAAGTAAATATTCTAATGTCAACTGATATGGCATGCATGACTGTACGGTTAGGAAAGATGCGACCACAGCAGTTGTAAGATCCACGTCCATGACCCACGCTAAAAAATGTTCAAGCCCCATAGACAACACAATTACCGTGGGAAAGGAGGAATCAAAGTGTATTATATAAAATCAGTGGTGCGTTAGTAAGCTTTCGGGGATTCGATTTAGCAGTTAGGACATGATGTCGCAATACATGAAAATTTGTGGAACAAGAGGGAATCGGGGCAGCGTGTTACAAGCGGCCAGTGATAGTAATTTCCTGAGACGAATGTTTGAGGGTGCTGACCAAGAAGTCACGGTGGACGACGCCGCAACATTCATCTAATAGGCTTGCTACAACTTGCCGCTACAAATAGAAATTCAAGTGAAATCGGTATGGATTCCTGCTTTATCAAAAAGGTAAAGGGCGTGGCAAACCAATTTTTGCAAGAGCTTCTGAAACGATGATTTCTTAGTCGGTTCCAAAGCCTTTTCTAATTGATCGGCAGGTGAAGTTTCATCGACTGTAGTTTAAAAGGCTATCCCACAAAGCCCTGACGATGTCTTTCTACTGGATAGTTCCAAAGTTGATTCTAAGTGAGTTTCTGTGGGAAAAAGTAAAAAAGTACGATTCGTACAAGTCAGTTATATAAACCCGCAAACTTGAAGGAGACACGCGGGCTGAGCTATCCTCCGGGGTTTCAACAGAGCTTGTTTACCTGAGCTGATTCGATTAACACGAGTGAGTATAAACTCAGTTGATCCCAATGGCCCGTACAAAACCTGATGGTCGTGCGGATAAAGTAAGTAAAAACGCGGTATTTGGTACTATATTGGCTTCAGTAGCTCATACACCAATTTTGTTATTCGGAATACGTGGGATCAGTGAATCCGCTCATCTGTAAATCTACAACAAACTATCTTTAAACTATTTCAAGCAACAAGGCCACAATTTAGCTTTTTTGAGGAACAAAATTTTCTGTTCAGTTCCTATTACTGATCCAGGGCTTTCCACACAGTCCCAGGCGAATCCGTCGATAGGCAAAATGACGCAGAGCTCCTTTGGCATGGCACATTCTTGCTTCGCCAGCTTACCAGACTCCGGAAGTGTGAGAACTGTTTTGGCAAAACTGTTCCCTTCTGGTTCCGTATGTTTTATTATCCGTTGCTTTGCGACTTCGACCCGCGCAACAGCGGTGCGTCATCCGCATGAATCACCTCGAGTACTGGAAACAAAACAATGTCCCACCGATTGGGCAACCCGTGGGAATTGTGAGGTGAACCGGAACAGTAACGATAGCTATAAATTACTGGGTCTATGGCAGATAAAGCGAATTTTTTTCGGGAGATTTAGCAACAAATACCTGGTATGCCGTGCTCTCAGAAATGCCGGAGTAAAACGGTCTTCACTGATTTTTTTTTGCTTTGCGGAAGTCGAAGTATCATGCAATTATGTCGTGTAACATCATGAGTGGGTTGGCTGCTAATTCTCCACACACTACTCGATGTGAAAAACGAAGGTTCAACGACAGCGGGTGATAATATGGGTAGACAACCAGACATTTGATGCAGTCTTATCAGAAATGATGGTGTGTGTGAGAGAGTGAAACAAATAGTGCGTGGAATAAATCACACACTGGGTTTTCGAAGTAGACTGCTCGGAGTGATAAACCAAAGAAGGTTGGGTGAATGTGGTTAACTTGCTTTGGTAATGAGAAGTTGTTTTCACTTACACGCATACACAACAGATATGCAGTATCGTCTAGGTTGAAATAATCTATCAAAAATTGTGCAAAATGAAACCACGGATGAAAAGGGGGGTTTAGAAAAGGGTTTAGAAAATCCCAAAAAGTGCAGGTGAGACTGTTCTCTTCTCGACTGCACGGAAAGATAACGCCTTAAACTATATCACTCTCGGTTGAGTTTTTGATACTTATTTTCCACTGCAGAAACCCGTCAGGAAAATTGTCGGTGCTTTAACTGATCTTTCCGGTAGGCGATGACCATAACTTTGCTCTATTTTGGAGATACCA
>SJOL01003052.1:52525-67035 GCA_004794785.1 Opisthorchis felineus | reverse complement strand
GTAGCTACCTTGTCACTCGAAGGAAGAATGAGGGCTGAGCTACTTCCGGGTTGCTCAAACCTAAACTAGGGCAATCGAGATGCAGAGGTTTTGTTTGACCTTCTGGTTAATAAGTTCATGCCTTAACTACTGAGCTATCCCGGGGATATGGAGAGTGATAAAGAGGTATTCCGCATTAAATGCCATCATGTGCCAAGTTTAACAGATCCACTGCCCTCAAAAAACTGAAATTTAGGCCACTGGCTGGGCCGGCGATAAGCTCCTTACGGTGGCGGTACTAGTTGCGTGACTCGGTCGTGTCTGTCTAAGTAACTAACTCCTGATGTGTTCCGGAGTTGTCAGCGTAACTAAGATCACTATAAAGATCTTCCGAATTCCATTTTCATACCATTGACTGGTCATCTACGGACTGCGGCTTGGCCATTCATCGTAAGCGATTCCTCTTCCCGGAAAATATCACATACCTCTCAGCGCTGTGGATATGATGTCCCGTCAGGCTTTGACAATGCTTCGGAAGCACGGATGCACAAAAACACGGTTCATGTGGAACATAAGGTTGACGGAAACTCAGGGACCGCGCCTATCTGATGAGCTCCAAGAATGGCGAAATTGGTCGCGGGCTGTCGAACAGTTTTCAGCGACGTGAGTAGGGTTACATCTGGACAAAAACGGAGTCTGTTTAATTCGCGTGCTGAGATCACGCTTGTGATCCAGTAAAGACCTTGATGAAGTATACTTCACTATTTGTAAACACTGATATCAAGTCAGTGCTGTGGGTGTAGGAAACACTTTGAAACTGATGAAAAAGACAACAATGGTCCTCCTTCGGCTTGTTTCTTTCAGAAAGGGGACATTTGTATTTGGACTTAAACGTATTCTCAAACACTCGAAGACACAATTCAGCTGCATTCTACCATTTCCGAAAAAAGTTGCGAAGATGACCACTGACCAGTGCGAGCCTAACAAACCAGCAAGGTTGGATGAGCTAGTGGTAGAGAAAACTGGCAAAAACGTCAACATAAAAATGGTCCAATACATTATAGTGACGAGATATGATGAGATAGTGCTTATGTGTGCACACAACCAGGAAAACCACTGCTTTATTCAAACAAAGTGTCATCCATATAGAATGGGAATGCTACCTCATGATCGATATCTGCCCCCAGCATCTGAATGTACCGTTGCTATAGACACCAGACTGACTGTAGGCCAGAGGAATGCTGACCACAGTGAACTACGGGTTTTCGATACAAAAGTAGCTTCATACAATGCCACATTTCCAGGCTCACCATCGAGCGCTTAGGTATTTCCAAGATGTCGATGTCTGATTACGAAAATGAAGTCAGCAAAAGGCACACGCCTGTCTGCTGGTTTTGAGCAATCGTTCCATACTGCTTAACTGGAAACCAAAATGTACTGCAACGGAACCTTGAGTCAACCCGTATGCTGTACATTATCAGAAAGAATATCAATGTGCTACTGACCACGACGGACTCCACCGAGTCTCCAGCTCCAGAGATTGAATTATGCATATAAGCCAACGGACCCTGTTCTCAAAGCTAATCAAAACAGGTGCACTGTTATAAGACGTAGCAGTTAGGGAGCTCTCAGACGCCATACAATTACAAAATTGATGCCAACTCGCCGACGAGAAAAACTGATGCGAAGTAAAAAAGGGAGCCAAGAAATGTGATTAACAGACAGGATACTAGATTGATTCCTTTGTTTCCACTAGGCGAGTGCCCATTTTACAGCGGAAATTTTGATATCCCGCGTTATTGATAGTGGGCCATTGAGCGCTGGGAATTTTTCGTCATGAGGCCCTTCGACCGGTTTCGCCCCTCTTGGGATTCATCAGAAAGGCGTAATCCCCGAGTTTTCTTTATGTTCTGAATGAATACCAATTAGACAGAACTCGACAAATACCCTCATTTGCACATGAATTTGGTTTCCACGGGAGATTCGACAAAATCCAAGTGAATCTATCGTTTATGATGAATGAACATGCTGCACCAGGCTGCCTCATGTTTCAGTCGGTATGATATTCGAGATATCGCAATACCTAAGAGGCTGATTATACTTAAACCCACGTGGACCGACCAGCACTATGTATACAGTTATCCCATAGAGAGGGAGAGTAGCAAACAAGACGCCATCGCACTGATAAGTACCCGTGGAGGAGTTTTCCCAGCTACATGCTTTCCACGACATGCTTCCCAATTCCACAACTTAAAAGCGACCTGGTACCAGCTGGTCTTTCGTGGTAAAGTTCAGCTCTGGTTATCGGATGAAAACAGCAACACCAAAATTATGTTAATCGAGCCATCGATGGAACCGGTACAGTACGAAATGAGTAGTTGATGCTAGCCAAATCTGGTCGTGCCACACTTGGCGATGACCAAGGGGTACACTGACTGTATATTTATTCATGCGTTGGTTGAGGAAAGAATTACGAAGGAGGATTATGTGTATACGGACCGCAGATATCACATTGGCAAACGTGATGAGAATGCATACGAGGATCGATACAGCCGCGAGTCAAACGCTGGGACATTGCTACATCTGTCGGTGTGAAAGAGGTCGTAAAAACCTGACAGTAGAGAAAAAGGAATAACCGGCTTCTCCACAGCAGAAAAAAACTCGTGAAGGGGCGCAACACAAAAGTGTGACCATAAGGAACATTCGCGTCATGCCTACAGGTACATGCTCCTGAGTAAACTGTAACTCTACTTGATTGAGCGGAAGACGAAACACACCATCAAGAATGGCAAAACCGAACAAAGAGTAACATTGGCGTGATAAAAAATAACGCACAGACATCTGGGTTGGAAGGTGGATCTTCTAGAACTACTCAAGAAGTCGACGCCATAACGATAGCATAAGAAACCAAAGAAGACTCTTCAAGACGAGATTCAGAAGAAGGGTATTTAAACTTTGGCATACAACAACCCTCTTCTAATAAACAAGCCTCGCAAGGACTCTTTGTACTTCACTAAGAAGTCTACAAACAAATGTGGAGTATATGAAGGAAATGTCTTGTGCTGCGCATAAGGATTCAGTTCAGTTTTTCAGCTACAAAACGTTTACCAAAGCACAGTGGTTCCAGATTCGTGTATTGATTATAATGAGGGCAAGGAAAGGAGAGCCATACGGTGCAGACAATGGTTCAACCGTTACGGTGCACCAGGCGGCCAGAAAGCTATGCAGTAAAGGCGGTAGTTTTTATGCAGAAATGTCACTCCCCAGAGTCCCCGGTCCCCGTACAGGGAAACGGCGGTTACCAACGCGACTAGGCTAACCAGAAAGGGCTTTAATGCTTATTTGCTGACTCATGGACTGAATGACTCATCCATCCGAAACGTGCCTGAGTGAAGAAGACACAGGGGATATGATCTCACATCACGTTACGTGTATTTTTGGCGACTTCATTTATCTGTGATGGTTCTCCTGAATTACACCCAAGTTGTTGCTAAATTTCGGCCATCAATCAATCGGGCAATCTACAAGAGCATACAAGACTTGCTGTTCAGTGAGTACAGCGCGTAATCCATACGGCAGCTCCTTGGCTGAGGATATGCACAACGCCCACACGCCGCGAAAGCAGGAATGTACAAATTTTTCCTTGTCCGCTAAAGTTAAGACTCTGATGCCTTTCGCGAAAAACCCAAAGACTGCTGTAGTTAGGCCTATTGGTGGACTTGTTCCGGTTACGCTGCTTTCGAAGCGGTGCCCGCAGTATAGGTTAGAACAGCTAAATGATACAGAAATAAAACAATGTCAGTCGAGGGAAGTAAGAGGAATCGGTGGCTTAAGTTCAGGTTTTCGTCCTTATACTCCTCTAGTAAAAAGTTACCCAGAGTGCTTCGATGTAGACGTGCTCGTCAATCATGCGAGATCAGATTCGTGACAAAATTCCGCACAGCTCAATGGTAAAATACGATAAATAGCGAAAAACATAAACAGATAATTTCTGGGTTATCTGTATCCGCATCACCCACTGTGAAGCGGCAAATCACTTGTTAGCATATATAGTTTGAATGATCAAGGCAGACACAAAAGTACATGAACACTCACGTATTCTTTGTCGTTTATATCCATATATTAGTGTCTCACCTGTGGGATGCCGGAACATGATCAATGACACTTCCGGGTCCGACAGAGCAGCGTTAGGGGTAAAAATCGATCACTCTCATTAGTGGACTGCTCATCAACTTAGATTGTTCCGGAAATCGATTAAAGTACACAGCTGTCACACAACGTTTGCACGTGCTCATATTTAGACAGCTGCTTATATACGGATTGAGGTGTGCACACATGTATGTAATCGATTATAGGAAATGCAATCAAACTTCGACCAATAAGGAACTTTAGCAGGTGTTTGATTAGCTCAGATTATCGGAATGTGTAGAAAATATGAGGATGTCATTACATACGTAATGTCAAATTTTTTTCTTACAATGGGTATCCCCAAAATCGCACGGCCCGACACGTGAACTATCGCTAGCATTTAAGCATTATTTTAGGATGCAGCCAGATTGAGAATGGAATATAAATTTGCCGGTTTTAAAAAAGACGGTAAACCAAATGGCCTAGGAAGACCTATGCAAGATTTAACCTAACGAACAACGTGCCACGCCAAAATATCAATTAAAAGAGAATTAGTTTGAGCAGATTGGTTTATCGTTGCCTGGGTCACCAGCAGGTTCACTTTTAAACTTAATGTTTAGTTGTTTAGTTTAGTTTAGTTTAGTTTAGTTTAGTTTAGTTTAGTTTAGTTTAGTTTAGTTCCCTTTAAGAATTGCTAAAGGTGAAACGTGAAACATTCAGGCGCAATAAATCGGCTTTATATTCATGTTCAGCCATAGGTCCATAAAGGGTTGTATAAAACGGAGATTAGGAGAGAGCAGCTTAAAAAGGTATAGTTTTCTTTTGTACAGCTTAGTTTATTAAAACACTCACTCTAAGTTCAAGTGAAATCGAGTTGAACAACGTGATATAAGTCTTCATGTCTTATAACCAGTGCGCTGGGTAGACAGGCACTTGAGACTGGACTTAAATCAGAAAAAAAATCCAGTTATAATGGGTCTGGAAAGTGCGTCCCAAGAGGCTGAGCAAGGGTGAAATTCAGTTATCTACAAAGTTTACCAGTAGTCGTAGAGACCGCGAATAGGAACGTAGAAGTGATTAGAAAAAACTCAAGCCAAACCAAGTTTATGGGAAGAGAGGGGCAACGGCGGAAATTAATTATTGAAAACCAAATGGATGCCTGAATGCTTGGAATGGGTAGAAAAGGCTATGTGCTTACGAATAGTAAGAAAAGTAAGATCTTTCATGTCTCGTCGGCAGATGCATATGTATACTCCTTGTAACCTCAAAGGACGAAAACCGTTCAGTGCCACGAACACAGGGCAGGCTAAAGGCACAAGATCACATACAAGCGTTCTTACATAACCGAATTCTTGTAATTTAACAAAATTGGGATAAGCAGAAAATTACGGAAAACGATTGGGCCTGAAGGATAGCGCTGAGCAAAACTAGTCAGTGAAAAAAGGGCGCTATTTATTGCCCATGAAAGTGTCATCCAAAAAAGAGATAGGAGAAATTGTGGCGAAACTCCGTGTTTGAAATCTACCATGTTTAAGTGAAGCAACAAATACATTAAGTGAAAAAATAATAGATCACGAGGTTGTTTGGCAAACCAAAGCATATAATCGGAATAGTCTGAATAAAAAAATTAAGTGATTTTCAAGAATATCACATCATAAGAAACGAATAAACCCAGAGTTACGTCAAGCCGTCATTAGCGGGCCACACTTAGTGGAATTTGAGCATGTTTATGATTACAGGTTGAGCGACATTCAGTGGTGACATTCTGGGATACTAATAATCATTCCTGAAGTCATTAGTATGGTGAAGTGCAGGATAGCATCCGGCTTGCTGTTTTTAAGGAAACTGTCAGATAATTCAAGCGGCTGCATGTCACAAACATAGGATCTTTTAATAGCATTTTAGATTTCAGGGCGAGAAAGTTTTGACAAATCGAGATCCGTTCGGCAGATTTATTGACCGGTAGTTTCCTCACGACAGACCCCAGAAATTTGTCATGGAAGGATAGTACTGCCCAACTGCGGCAGAAATGATAGTGGTAACCCGCTCACCTCATAAGTCAAACGTTCACAAAATCCCAACCCCCACCATGGATATACACTGCTAATCTGTTCCAATAAGAATGAAACTCGAGTCCAGTGCTTCCCACTTCGGAAGCACTAACGAGAAAATTTGAGTCTGGATGGCAGGGCCTCAAAGCAGAGTGATGTACAAATACCTCGAAAAATATTATCCTCATCTCCCCAATCCTCATCATGAAAAGCATGCAGTGAAAAAGCCAAAAACATAGAACAATATATGTTGAAACATGCGAAGAGGGATAGTGTCAGAGGCCAACATCAAAATAAAGCAATATATCGAATGAAAACCATCGGTAGGTACAGAACGTGTTGTTGCATTTCAGTCAGCATAGCGCTAACGGACTGAAGCATCCAAAGACCACTTGCGTAACGAAACTTTTCGACGTTTGGTCAAGGTTGGCAGAATTATGTTGTGATATCACTGACCCATGAATCTTGTATGAACTGTGACGGGTAAAGATTACTGTGGTCTGATTCGCTCCATTGTTCCGTTTTCTAGACCTTAACAATGCTTCAAACTATTGGTAGTCTGAGTGCGTTTATCGGCCATCGATCTGTTCACCAGGCTTATCAATCCTCTCGCAAACGTTTCACCAACAGCCGGAGATATCGTCAGTGTGCGCATCCAGCGAACAGATAGATAGCCACCTTCGTTAAATAAAACCGATCAGGTTTCAAAAATCGATTCGGATTACGTTAACCCTGGATATATAGGACAGGCGCATCTCATGTAAAGCCAACAATCGCTAACGTAAACCGACATCATTCGAGTATATTGATCTATCGCTTGGTCTCACGACTAGTCTCCCCGATCACACGCATCACAAACTACCTTAACGTTGCGGGTGAGCAAGGTGTACGTATGTCATTACGAAAATATATTAAAAGTCATATCAGTGTGGTCCGAGTGTGAAAAGACCGGGAGGTAAATCGTAATTTTTTTTATAAAAAAAACAGAACATACACAAGAGTCAGTAAAATTACGTTTTTACCAATAACAGTGGAGCAGTAAAATTTCATACAGATCACGAGGCCCTACCGATCGTAAAGTAAACGTTCAACAAGTAAACCGTGTTTTCGATGTGAATAAGGTCAGCCGGTTAAGACCATCATTCTCATGCCCTTCTCATGGAACGTAAGCAGCCTGGCTGCATAGCTTATTATTTCAATCAAATCAAACCACCAAACTGTGAGGTACTATTGATTTATGACTGGTAGTCAGCGCGAAGGAACATGAGAAATAACACCCTATCAGGTTGTCTAAATATGGATTAACAATCTCCTCTTCAGGAGATAGAATATTCAAAAACGAGCTATCTAACGCCTTATGAATATCATCTAAGCCAGCGTTAATTCATTTCAAAATCTAACGTTGGTTATTTCGATAGTTTTCGACCATCAAGGAGATTAGTGACGATGATTTCATTGCCCATCAGTACAACAAATCCATATTGCCCCAGGAGAGAAGTCATATGTTTGTCACATCTGTCTATGTGGATGTGGAGGGAAAATTTAGGTTGGCCTTCATCAGACGATGCAAGTCAGTGACACACTTTATCCAAATCTTTCAACTCTCATTTAAAGAACGTATTCTGTTTATTATCATTGTTACTAGGGGTAAATAAAGGCTAAAATACAGCTGTGACCAATCAACAAAGTCGCATGAATAGTTTATGACTTGTGAATATAAACTTGATCAGTCTGAATCCTATTATAATCCCGCGCATGTTAAACATCATCGGCTGAGTTGCCGATTATACATTTCATCTAATTCAACTGTAACTAGTTCAGCTCAGCTCATCTGCACACGGATGATTTGATACTATCCCAATCCAACAACATACGATAAAAGATTGAGTAGCTAACCTAGTTTGATCATCGTATACACCAAGTCACTGAAACAGTGTTGTCTGTAATAGCCTTTAAGGCCGACAGAGTCGTGTGTGCATGCGCCATTAGACAAGAATGATTGATGAGCTTAGCCGGTGACCGAACGAGCGTAAATTCCCTTTCAACTGATGTAAACAAACATCAGCACCAGCGAATCTGTAGAGCAACTAACGATTACAAACAGCATGATGATGATCAGATACGCGCGCCCCCGGACAGTTGGATAATAGTAAGGCGAATCACCAGAGTGGAATGGACGGAGTTTATTCGACAAATATCGAAGGTACGCAGAGTGGTGTCATGGAGAGGCTGCCCAGTACACCGTCGGTTTGGCGGAAAGTCTAGTCCATATAAAATAAACACATGTCCATCAACTACCATTTGGGGATTAGGTAGGATATGGATACAACTCATGTGAAGCCGGCTGGTGAACGGTGTACGTGTCAGTATTTTGCTTACAAACGTGATGTGCAGCTGTGCACCTGGATAAGTGATTACGTTGAACTCTTGAATAGGTATTTCCTTAACAGAGCGCGGCTAAAACATTTCAGTCGCGTTTGGCATATCAGACACGATGACGTGCTCGCGTGCAGCTATTCTGCTTCAACCGGGTCAAGTAGGAAGTGAACACGAACAGAACTAGAATGACCTTCATGATCATGGCTACCAGTGCACAAACAGGTCGGGTCAGTAAAGCGTGAAACCCCAGAGGAAGAAAATAAAACAGGTCCATGAGAACTAGATAGCGTTAAGAAGAACAATTCGCATTGTTTATAGGGCGGAAGGTAATTGCGCATTTGCACAGAGTTTCACGTGAGGATATGGTGGTTTCGGAAAACTGTGGGAGTTCGACTTTTGCTCAGAAGACATACCAGAAAAATACTATCACTTCAGGAAGTTGTGCAATCATGGAATCTCCAACCACAGCTAGTCGATAGACGCGCATACACATCTTACTACGTGGGTCAATAAGGAGGCATGAAATTGTCTAGACATGACATACTACTCATAAGGTATTAAACTGTCTCAAAGAAACAAATATAAGGATGTAATGGATTGCGCTAGTGCAAATAGAAGGGTAAAGTAGAAAACAAAAGATTCTTTGGACGGGACAAGTATTGTAAATAGCTATCGGACTGGTAAACAACTTAAGAACTGATATGGGTAACAGAGACAAGTGAAGACAGAACCCATACCGGTTAGTATGTCCCGAATGAGGGTTTATTCTTCATTGTTGCTTTAGCTCAGTTTATCTGACAGTCTAGATAAACATCAGAGTAACCATCAAGTACATCCCCAATTCATTATGTCCGGAAGGTCTATGTGCATACCATAACCAGTACTATGTTTACGTGTAGTGTTTACAGACCTTCACAAACCAAGTGCACGTTTGGACAAATTTGGGAGGGGAACTGGGCATAAACAAACATGATGTCACAAATCAGTGCAGAAATGAGCAGGACGTGCTGACGAGAGCTTGTGGTACTCTAGTAGCCATGGGAACGAGGCACAATGAGATGAACGTGAGGGGAGGAGGAGGGGCACAGATTCAAGCACTGCGCCTCAAAGAACAGTTGGGCGGTGAAAAAAAAACGAAGAACAAGACGAAGGACACATGGCAGACGACCGTGATTTTGTTTTCCAAAGGGTATGCCATTGACCAAGTTTGGAACGCTTACATGACTGTGTAGGAAGCGTGGTCCAACTTCGGTTGCCAAGATGGACAAATTCCATCGAGTAGCCGAGTGGATGACGCGCGGGAAGTTGGAAATGTAGACTGTCCCGTGAAGGGGCTGAAACAAGCGATGGGTCAGATAACAAGGTTGGTTCAGACAAGTAGCCAGAGAATTCGGAAATGACAGGATAGACCTGATCCATCAGTGGCACTCTTCGCGGTACCACGATTTCTGAACCCCTACAACGGATAGGAAACCAACGCTTGTGAGGCGTGGACCGCCCCTATGAAAATCGCTGAGTAAAAGGAAATGGCGTCACAATTAAAAACAAAATCAACCATTCCTGGATGACTTACAAGCAAACTGGTGGGTTGAATAACGCGGTTTATACAAGGGCTCGACAGCCGCATTCGGTGACCGTGATGCGGAAATCGGATCAAGTAGCTGATGCGATCGGCTGCGACGTTTTTGTCCATTGGCCTGTTCACGTATAATTGCCTGTAAGAATGTCAAATAGGAGTTGAATAACAACGCAGTTAACATAAGCCCCTTCTAAGTAAGTGAAGTTTAGTTTGACAAACTCACTGCAAAGAACCGTGTCAAAAGGGGAGGGACGAACTCACTTGGCCAATTCCGGAGGTTTGATGGACAGATGCTGCGTCGGTAACGTTGGTGCCACCTTCATAGGAATAGTCAATGCTCAAGGCTTCCTGACTCTCATAGTCATCTCCTTCGTCACCTAATGTGCCGTTAACCCGAGATTGTTCACGGCGTTTGCATCTGCGTTCACGCACTGTAGGACGAATATGAAAGTGCTGATTTAAAAATGGTAGGTAAGGAATGCCACATAATTTATAACCTCAGTACACTTACAGAATGAAACACAATAGTCTGGTTGTACCTGATCAGCCCGGAGAAAGAGCGTTTCGGTCAACTGTTTCGCACACACCCTTTTCTTTGGAAGGAGATTTGTTTGCATATTTCTATGATTATGCCGTTCACTGGCCTTGGGAGAGGTGATATTATTAGAATCGCCGAAAGTAGCCCCTTCCTTAGCATAGCCAGGTGCTCCGTCTAACGAGGTACCTGATGTTTCCATAGTTGACAGTGGTGGCTTCGAAGTTCATTCGACACTGCCCGGTTACCTTGAGGACAACTGTAATAGTTGAACCCGTTTAACTAATAAGTGGCATTCGCTATTTCTAAGAGGCCATTAGCCTAGAATACGCATAAGAGTTCCTCGTAAGCAACGAATCATCCGAAGAGATGCCGCATTAACCAGTGTTTTAGTGGAAAATGGATATCATTCATATACACAGTACCTTTACCTGTGTCCTGAAACTGTTAACTTATCGAGGAACCCCATTCATCTTTCAATTATCCTACTGTAAAGGTCACTCTGGTATCTGAAGTCAGGAGGCGCGCTAGATAACTCGGTTTTGAACCAAAAAGCCTAACAGCTCTGGGAGGGTATCCACGATTTACTTGTAAATACCATTGGTGAGATCCGTTTTTGTGTTCAGCCTCATAACTAAGTAAAAACTCAAGAACTACGGGAACACAGATTGCAACCATGATACACTCGGGAACAATGGAGAACCAACCACATTAAACGACCTACATGAAATGGGCCTACAAAAGTTAAAAGTGGACTGGAAAGTTTCACACACAAACCATATTCACTAATCGAAAACGTGTGAACAAATGGCCCTCAACTCAGCAGTGTTCTATTGTTGGTCGAAAGATCACGTGATCGATTCCAAATAAACCCAGCAGTTGAGCCACAGTGGAAGAGGAAGGTTTCATGTAATCGCGGTTTTCAGGANCAATGAGCTCTCATCAGTTAAAATGAAAACCGTAGTGTGTAAATTGGTCTTCGGTACTTTGAGGAACGTTAAGTTTGAATTTCCTTCCATAGTTCTATCGGCTCAAGTTTCGACGCTGATGTGAATCCAGCCCATTTCCGTCTGTCGCAGAATCTCTGAAGAATGAAATCTCTTCTGCGAATGCTGACTTTTTTGGCAAGGTGAATTTTCGCCCGTACAAAGGCGCGTTGCCAGGGTATTTGTTGGTCAATATTAATACAGTCATTTATTATCCAGCAAACCATAAGTCCTTGTTTTCAATGAAAAAACTGACGTCACTGATTCTTTTGACGTCAACTTATTTTCGGCTCCATATTTCCGGATTACCACCTTGACAGCAGTTATTCATCATTCTCCAAGAAAGAACGGTTTTTCAGGAATTCTATTGTATTTCCTTTTTTGCGGCGGGTGTGCATCGTACATGGACAATGTGGAAAGTTTGAAGGTAAAAGTGGGCGTGCTAGCATAAGATCTTTACAGACATTGGCAATCGCCTGATACACGATATCACCATCAATGGTATGCTTGAATAAACGAAGAATGTCTTTGAAGCTTGTTCTAAAGGTCGCTGTCTGACAACTGATGTTCTTACACACGCGCTTACAGAAATGCATCATCATCATCATCATCATCATCATCAAAGACAACAACATCAGTGTTGACACTGATGCTTCACTGCCGTACAACCATAAGGTTCGTCTAATTATATATATATATATATATATATATATATATAATTAGACGAACCTTATGGTTGTACGGCAGTGAAGCATCAGTGTCAACACTGATGTTGTTGTCTTTGATGATGATGATGATGATGATGATGATGCATTTCTGTAAGCGCGTGTGTAAGAACATCAGTTGTCAGACAGCGACCTTTAGAACAAGCTTCAAAGACATTCTTTGTTTATTCAAGCATACCATTGATGGTAATATCGTGTATCAGGCGATTGCCAATGTCTGTAAAGATCTTATGCTAGCACGCCCACTTTTACCTTCAAACTTTCCACATTGTCCATGTACGATGCACACCCGCCGCAAAAAAGGAAATACAATAGAATTCCTGAAAAACCGTTCTTTCTTGGAGAATGATGAATAACTGCTGTCAAGGTGGTAATCCGGAAATATGGAGCCGAAAATAAGTTGACGTCAAAAGAATCAGTGACGTCAGTTTTTTCATTGAAAACAAGGACTTATGGTTTGCTGGATAATAAATGACTGTATTAATATTGACCAACAAATACCCTGGCAACGCGCCTTTGTACGGGCGAAAATTCACCTTGCCAAAAAAGTCAGCATTCGCAGAAGAGATTTCATTCTTCAGAGATTCTGCGACAGACGGAAATGGGCTGGATTCACATCAGCGTCGAAACTTGAGCCGATAGAACTATGGAAGGAAATTCAAACTTAACGTTCCTCAAAGTACCGAAGACCAATTTACACACTACGGTTTTCATTTTAACTGATGAGAGCTCATTGTTGATACGTGATGAAGTGATAGGCTGATCATGGCTTGAGTAAATGCCCATGCGCATACCGACAACCTTAGAATCAAGATCCACGTTTTGACCGAGTGAAATACATCTCAGTAAACAATTTCATTTACGTTGGGGCCCAGGTGTACAGAAAATATTGATGCCTACTTGCATTATTCCGTGTGTCAAACGAAGACAGTAAGAGAAAACGCTGTGTCCAAAAATGATGGATGATTGCTTACAAAATGTATCAGCTACCTTCGAAGTACTGATGGTAGCTCTAGGAGATATAGCATGCTTCTGTCAATAACTTGTTTGCACGAGTAACTCAGTAAACTTAACAGGTTGATCAGAGAAAAAAACTCGAGAATAAGCCTGTGTCGTGTGTATTCATCGCCTTCAAAAGAACAGGTGCTCAGATAAGCAAGTCACTCAATCGAAAAACCAGCGTGGAGTAGGCAGTCTTAAAAGCAAAACACAGACTGAAAATACTTGAGGTGACTACGTCCTCGGCAGATGGTGCTCTAAGATAAGTAGCACACGCTCCAACCAACCTAACCTGATAAGTTTTATCTTCTGTTTAAGTGAATCGAATCACTACCTGGTACTCGCTTACAAGCCACTTCAGCAAGAACCAGCTGCAACCAGTTAACGCCAGCTATGTTACAAAGACATTGGCGATCGTTTGGGGTTTTCAGATCGAAGAGGCTAAGTTTCACAAACACTAAGGAAGACTGCTCATAAACTGGTATCGATGACACGCGCCCCTCGAGCATCGTTGAAATTAGTCTCCTACGTCAAGGTTCACGCGAGTTGGTTAATACTGATCGTGCCCTGACGAGCAATAAGCATTGATTTTGGTCACAGTACGGTCGAGAATTCTGCAGCTGTCAAGATGACCAAACCTATCAACAAACTGAAGCTCATCAATGTGAAATATCAAAGGAGTGCGAGGAAGTAAGTCGGCACTTTGAAGTTGCAAGGTACATTCCCAAACAACGGACCACACATCCGATATTCTACTGAGAGTAGTTTGTGTAGATACACGATTGTCAACTAACAGAACTACTTGACAAGCCGTTGTTAAGCAGCATAACAGCCCACAAGATGTCCAGTGCGGCTCAGTCTAAAATGTCCACAAGTTTGTAAAGCAGTGATTGGATTATGGAGCGTCAGTATATATTGCAATATGGTCGGGTTAACAAAGAGCAAGGGAGGATGCGTCCAGATTTGCTGACGAAGTGTGCTTCAGGATTTCACGACCAAAATGGATCGAAAAAATCCCAGCTACACAGAATAAGAACTGGGGCCACGCTTTCGAATGTCTAACGATTTACGCAAGTGAAGTCAACGACAGACCTGTGTGCTCTGTGGCTAGACCCTGGAAGGAATGAAAAGCTTAGCATTATAAAATGC
>SJOL01003052.1:17082-33498 GCA_004794785.1 Opisthorchis felineus | reverse complement strand
ATTCAGTTGCGGTCGGAAATCATACACACACAGGCCGAATCGCCCGAGACAAAACATGCAAGAACACACCGGGGGAGAGGTTTGGAGCAGGATATCCGAACGGGACATTTGGTGTAAACTACAATACTTTTGTCGTAGCGACATGCCCTGTAATGAATCCACCTTGTATACGATCGTATCGCGATGGATAACTTGTTACTCTGCAAACAAACCGAATCAGACTGAACGCCAATGAACTCCGACTGGGTAGAGGTATCGTTATATATTAATGAGTGTTACATTTATAATCCTTGTCTGTTTGTGTCCGACTAATCGTATCCCAAGATATGGCGTTATGTAGAAATCCTGAAGAACAATAAATCAAGGACTGTGGTACGGATTTTGAGCGACATTCAGGCAATGACCAGACAAATCGATCGCAATCCTGATTGAAAAGGGGGCCCATATCGGAGGTACTCGAGCTGTAACGCCCAGCAAGTTAATCTGGGAAAAACAACGTCGGTCTCCTTGCAGACGAGTTAGTTATCAACATACTTTCAGGATTACAGCATCGGAACTAATCCAGTTAGTATGGTGCAATGGAATGCTTACTCATCTCCGCCAGAATAACCGCAGAAGCTGGTGGTCCCGGCCAATCATACCGTTCTATTGGTGGAGGAACGTTGGGATCAGGTTTGTGACCTGACGGAAAGCAAGCTAAACGCCGGGCTTCGACGGTCATCTCCTCCTCCAAATTCTCCTGTGTCCCATTCATGCCACTGTGATTGTCATGGCCATTTGGAAGTGTATGCTCACTCGGTGGCCGTCGCCTGAGCTCCATCGCAGAGCTGGCCATTTTCGGGGCTTCCGACCGTATTGCAGGCGGTGGTATTTGGGTCCGAAGCACTCCAACGTGTGAAGAAGTTTGGGTCTTAGTGGGTTGACCGAACAGTAAGGAGGAGGTTCGGGTTCCTGGGGGAAGAAATCGGCTTTTGGCTGGGGATAGAAGACAGCACGACAAGATTCACATGGTACTTGGTGGAAATGGTATTTTCTTGTTGAGCACAAGGTAAATATTCCCATCAGAATGAAATTAGCTGAGAGAAAACGATGTTGACCCGATGAACGTAAGAAAGAATAGTACCAGCCCAACTAGGAAAGAAGTCGGAGAGACAACTAACCGCTTAAAGGATCGAAACGCATATTCAGTCATGCCATAAACGAAGGTTATGCTTCGTCGCGAAGAACTGAATAGAACGTTCACCCGATCTGCGGGCAAACACCACAGTTCACAGGGAAGTGCAATAGAAGCGAAAATCTCAAGCAGTACATTCAAGCTGAAAATTACGTACCGTCCATTTTGAGAAAATGAAGGTGTAAGTGGTGACTGGGTAACCCTAGGAAAAGATAGCTGGATTAGCAAGAAATGTACCCAGAAGGGCTGTGCATTCGTACACTGTGTGTAAAATCAGGGTCGATTTTCACTTAGTTTCAATGGTGACCAGTGGTCAAACTGAAACACAAAAGATCACACCAGCTTGCGGCTTCGGCATGGGAACGTGTGGTGAATTTAAACAGCGTTTTTTCAGGACACCAGGCCGCCTGTAACTTCGAAAGTGCAGAGTTCTAACATAAAGCATGGAACTGATTTTGTTTTGCAAAAAAAAACATACATAAATATGATATCGTCCAAAATTAACTGAAAAAGTCGGCAATGCAAACAGTTCGATTGGTTGCGTGGAATGAGGTGCAGTAGTGATGGGTTGACGGAATGTCCAGATTTATTTATGACATTGTAGTGAGAAAATGGAACTGCCTACATTCGGTATTTATGAAGGCAAGATGTACAAATGAAAAAAAGATAAACCGGTACACTGGTTTCAAACGTGAGCTACAAAGCCTCTGTTTGCACTTCAACAAAGCTGCAGAGATGACGCGTGTAGAATAACTTATATGCGTTGACTTAAGCCACCGAAAGCATTGGTATAGGAGCTTGTATGGAGAGTTATCCGGAAGTTTGTATGCTGTTGCTCTCAGCTCGGAACAGCTCATTATTTAACATTGGGGTTGCAGGTCGAAAAGCTTTCGGTCCGAATTCATCGCAGCTGTTTCCACTGCTCCTATTCAGATATGAAAAATTTAACAGTCTTAACGAAGCTACTCCCTTCGGGCCGATGGCAGGTATTCGCACGGATAGCTGAACACTGAGTGTGTTATTCTCGGAATTCAGCAGATTGGAACTGGAAACGGGAACACGTCCTACGCGATGTAAATCGTCACCGGTGTAAGTCATGCCTAGTGACCAATGTCAACACCATTTTGACCGTTCCCAAGCAGAAGCACAAACACCCTGAAAGTAATCATTGTTGAGCGGTCGGTTAACTTCGCTTTTCATCGCCATTCGTTTTTTTGTCACGGTAGCCCAGCGCTGCAGCAAAATGAGGACGATTGTGATCCTTCTTGTGAACAGTGCCTCAAACAGAACAAAAAGAATGACGATGACAGGATTGAGGAAGCCCTGAAACCATTTGCTTTCAGGGCGGGTGACTTAGGACGAAAGCTAACATAGGACGATGAAGAAGATATAATGACGATAATGATGAAGAAACTGAGGAGGGGAGGAGAATAACTGGGATTAAGATTTCCGGGATGACGGCGATGTAGTGGTTACTCGAGATTCACAGAGACATTCTAACCCTTATAGCACCATCTTTATCGTAAAACTAAGCAAAGTGCAACTGTCTTGGGTACCATCAGATTAACGGTAAAGTTAGCCGACCAGAAAAGACTCCAGATTCGCTAGCATCTGCTCAGCTATCAGGTTTTCGGTAGTTTGAGTTAAAAGAAGTTACGTTAGTGCAAAGCAACTATGTAGCTGACACGTAATTGAAAGCCACAAAGCGAAAGTAGTTATCCGCATACTGGAAACCTTGCAGGTAAGCTTCACTGGTGAACATCCCACAGTATTAGATTTGAAATCAGATATTCCGTGCCGAAAGAACGTATGCACCCAACCACGCACACTTAACTTATTCCCGTAAGTCTTATTAGCTCGACTGCTTCCTAGGAACCAGTGCGTGCATGCAACGTCCTGTTCCTCAGACAGATTGTCTTCCGGATTCTCGCAACAAGTATCAACAACGGGGAGATGGCACCAAAGCTATTCTCATAGAGCGGGTGAAACTGGCAATTTTGACCGAGACCTTAATTCTCTACTCTTTAGAATGAAAAAAAAGTGACTTGTCGGAAACCCCATGAGATCCCATGGGATGGAAAAGTAATTGGAACGATCGTCTTGTGATTAAACTGGTCTAATTATTTACTCTGGTTCCCAACCATCGTTTCATCGCTATTTGTTACTGCTCATGATATAAAATTGATAATCTTTAGTCTTGAGGCTGAAGAGATAAAAGCGCACTGTCGACACTCCGCAGTCTTTGTCTTCTTACTGCATTATTCAATTATTTACTTGCTGCATGCTGCGGCAGCCTTGTAACCTGAGGACTAACAGGATCCCATTCGGTAGACTGTACCTACAAACTAGCCTTTCCCAACTAGTCCCTCATGTAGGATACCAAAGACCACATTGTATGAGTACAACCCAACAACTTTTTTCGCGACTTCCTCCCATGATTCTGTTACCTAAAAACTGAAGAACACTGTAAAGTGCAGTAGTCTATCAAGAGCTATGCTGCCTAGAGGGATATCGAAAGATCCCATGGGCCCATTACTCACCTGCCGGATCTGAGTAGAATGAACACAGACGCCATTCAACAAACAATTTGTGAAAGAAATCTGCGCTGATGAGCTCCTGACGGTCAGCTCGGTCTTCCCCCATTTTAGCTATCAGCTGGGCTTTTGACATACAAAATGTTTTCTGCAAATTATACGACAGGCGGATACTTTGTATGATGCAGTCATATGATAATATTAAGGTTACAGCGAGATGAATTCGGAAAAGGTGAACACATTTTGGAAAACAAAGTTGCATAGATTGCCATTATGCCGCTATTCAATACGTAAAAGGTGAATCGTACTCTATTAGGTAGGAAAACAAACCTGCGCCAGACCAGCTAAGAACGAAATCATTTGGCTGCCTTCATTTGCGAATATTGATCACCTCAGATCTAAGTGGATGAAACGTGAGTCTAATTTGGGGTTTCCACCACTTCATATTTTTTTCCAGGGACACAGCATTGTGCATGAGCCTATCAACAATCAACCGAAAAGTAGACCAACATTATTCTGAATTAAGTTGCCGCAATAAATCGAGGGAATATGTGAAAGAGTTATGATACTCCAGGGCTGTAGACCTAATACCCAATGTACTGATGACTACGTTGCCATTTGTTTGACGTACAAATGAAACATCACATTAGTATCGCCACAAATACTGACAGCAACACCAGTGTGAGAACACTAACACTCAACTGTCAGTCTATTTGAATAATGCTTCATAAAGAATGGAATAATCAACTGAGAAAGGGGCCCAGTGCTAGTCTAACACCACCGCCAAAGGTGCACACACCTCATTTTCCCTAAGGATATCGGATATCTATGTACCTAGTTCCTATCCTTCCCCCCGTACTAAGGCTTTTGTTCATCAGTTGGGCGCCCTGTTTCTGTTAAAAATGATGATGATGATGATGATGACATCTCCAAACACTTACTTAACTGAACTGACTGCAGGGACGCTATTGTAGCGGCTAGATCCTGTAACACCTCTGACCAAGAACACCTCACCAACCGCGTACGATCGGCCTGAGGGAACTCACTGACGGAACCGTAGAAAAATGGCTGATGGCGAACAGGGATGATTGAGGAATGATTTGACAATGTTCCCTAAACGTATTTACACCCTCGATTTCGAATACAGTTCAAACGCTAATTACTTGGACCGGAAACATGGGTGTGAGCAGTACCTTCGTTCAAACTCCCGAATAATACTGTATTGAGTTTACCACACTCTCCATGCCGCACATCTGTTTGATAGCTTCCGATCGAAATGATCAACAACTGACGTTTATGGCCTGTCGACATTTCAACCGGTTAGAGGAGGACTCCTGAAAAACTCCAAGAGACAACTGTTGTGGGTTAAAAGTTGAAAAACAGCGTATACATACAGTTCAGCCAAGAAATAGATTCAGCAAAGCAATCAATAATCATGAGTTAACGCCAGGATGGTTTGCACAGATAATGGCGAACCATATTTGTGTCCACTAAATTTGAGGTACCATTATGAATGAACCATCATTATCATCATCAAAGACAGCAACATCAGTTTTGACACTGATGCTTCACTGCCGTATAACCATAAGGTTCGTCTAATTATATTTAAAGACCTGGAATGAAAAGAAGAGAAAAAAGAGTGGGTGAGGGAGGGGACCTAGTGCTGGCCTATGTCAAGCGTTCTGAGGTGCTTACACCTCCAAGCGCTCAATCAGACAATCTGGAAAGAAACTGACAACACGAACGCCACTGACATCGATTAGCCGCCATTTGTTGCAATTTCTCCAGCCAAGCACAGGCGGGGTCACGGGGGCCCCATCCTGGAAGGCGTACAACACCAACAACACCCAAACACTTCGTAATCTCTTTCAGGCCCTTCTGCCCAGTCATATGTTGTCCACCTCGCGGTTTGCGCCATTCTGAAGGAACAGAGAAGCCCAAAGAACAACACTTGTCTCGGTAGATGGTGTTTCGGAATGCGTAGAACATGGCCGAGCCATCGTAGTCAGTGGTGCTTAATGTTTCCCCGATTGAAGTACCAGCCGCACAAGCAACTACCCGTTTTTTAGTCACCTCGTTACTAACACGCTGACGCCATCCAAAACCAGCAACGCTTGAGGCATCGGTAGTCAAAAGCCTGAATACTCGTCACATCATCTGTCCACAAAGACCACGTCTCGCACCCATACAACAAAACAGTCCTTACTCTCGCCTGTACACGCGACCCTTAAGATCCAGTGATATGCCTTTTTGACGCCAATGAATGAATATCCTAATGGATATCTAAACTACGTCAACGAAGTGAAACTACCTCACTCAGGTGAACACCAAAACGAATTGCCGGAGCCATTCAATAGATCGGAAGTAAGATTGTGAAGCATTAACGTGCGGCTTTCCTGTTTTCCCACAGGTCGCTGAAAGTGAGCCAAAGAGGTGTCCTGAAGATTGCGAAGTGCTCTACATACCTCTGTAGTCGTATTGGCTCTGATGAAGTTAACTCGCGATTCCCGAAGGCAAAGTTGCGGCACTTGTGGTTTCAACACAGCATAGAGTGTCGAAGGTCAAGATCAGTCTTCTAGAGAAGGTCACGATCGAACTTAAACTCGCTTAGCTGGAAAAGGTGTTAAATATGACTTCAAACCCCTGTCAGTGGCATTTGTACTAGTCTTGAATTCCAAGTTTATGAGCAAGGACATGGTCGCTTGGCCCTGGACAACATTTTCAGGCAACATTTTCGGCCGTTTGTCGGTCATCCGTAACGAAATCTTTTGGAACAGTGACTGACCTTTCTTAAGCGAACTCGGCTGTGGACCCGTTCGGCCTGTTTAATTACGTAAGCAAACAACACATGTTTCGACAAGAGTAAAAGGTCAGAGGGGGGGTGAATAGTTAACTACCCTACCTTCGGTTGCAAATATTTGGACCCGTATTCAAAATGTCAAGTCACGGCGGAATTAAAATCGGAGCGAGTCAGTGTTTCAGTTTCTACTATGCCCTACGTGCGCCTTCCTCCAAAAAGAACCGCTAAGGTTCGTCTTCGAAAGCTTCACTTTCATCGAATTCCAAAGAGGAGCTGGATTCGATCTTCTGTGAATCCAGAAATGCAGCATGACAAAATCATGTACGACACACTTAAACCAAAGCAACTACATCCCAGGATAAGGAAGAGCTTTAGATGTTTTCCCCCAGATTCAGCCATACTTTGAACCGAGTCGCACCGTGTTCGCCTTAATGCTAAGGTTTTCAAGTACCCACTTCGGACAAGTGCGACCTTTACCAAACACAAGCTGGCTGTATTTGCAGCAGTGTAGTACGCATTCGAAGAAACTTCCGATTGGAATTTAAGTGATTCCTGCTCACACGTGTGCAAACCTAAAATTGGCGATTGACTCAACGCTTAACCACATACGGAGCAGTTGCAGTAGCGTGGACAATGTTTAACAGCTGACAGCTGGAAATGAGAGTTTAGTCAACCCCCATGCGTCCTGGCGATCGAGGGGAACATCCCAAATGCTGTTTTGAGAATGTGTGTATATAAATAATCAACCCGTACGGCAGCCCATTGTGACTTTTCACTTAACTGATTAGAAAATATAAGGCAAAGGCACATGCTGAATATCCAGGCCGTTGAATTTGGATGAATAAACGAACGATGCAGAAACGGGAGTTTATAAATATCGCGTCGCGTGACACAGGCGGGCACGTGGCCTGAAACGTTGCAATACGCACCTGCTAAGAACAGTAACGGGCAGTTTATATCGAACGACTAAGGACTCGTAAAAGTATGGCAACGCTAGGGGATCAGAGCGGCAACAATGAAGTAATTAATCAGCATTAGTACGCTCGACCTTGGACTGCCCAAAATGATCGTACGTTCCACAGAAAAGAACACTAAAATGGTTTGTCGAATATCAGTTGGGCGTTTGGTTAACTACTTTCCAGGCAACTATCGATGTGAGCCAGAAAGTTGAGATAAACTTCCTAGTGGAAACCGGTTGTACCATTGGACATTAGGCAAAGGATTTACCTGCAACAAGGTGTGGCGCCTAGACGCGACATTGTACGACAGCAGAGGAAAATTCAAGGAACATAAAAGAACCTGGGTGATTGAGTTAATCGCTGAGTTTGGCTATTTTACTGCAACAAAACTACGAAGCTTGGCGAACCATTCGACCAGCAACTGCGCTACGTGAGGTACTAAAATTCCATTCCATATCACGACAGAACCTGGTTACCTGGGTTAAAGAAAACAGGTTCCCCGCACGATTTACCTACTGATACTCAGGTCATTGACACAGTGAAATATTTTGTCGGAGACCAACCAGCACATTCGCTGGTGCGCAACACCTAGTATCGTCTCACTCCGACAGTTTATCTGGAGTTTCGGATAGAGTGCATCAACTACCGTCGTTTAGAACCCATGGAAGAGCGCATTCTGTCAGGTTGACTACAGTGTTGAGAACCTGTTATTTCTCCGGGTTCCTCGAATGGGATCACGGGAGCAACATGTATCTTCACGGCTTGAAAAAATCTGCGGACAGAGCCTACTTATTTTGCTCTTTGGTACCGGGGAGGGGTTAGTTGGGGTTAAAGATGAAAGCGATTGAAGCTTTTTGAAATGCACTTCATATTTGAACACATGTCTACTGCAACCCCATTCTAATTTCAGTTCTGCTAAATTCAATCCAGGGAAGTAACTTGGAACATCCGACTGACAGACAATTTTGTTGCATTATGTGAAGATTGGCATATCTGAAGTTGTGCAAGAAAACCATCACAAATTTTTGCCAAAACATGCTTTCGACATCGGTTCACTAGTCACCGCAAGAATTGACCGAACAACCGCATTTGGCACTTGCACCAAGATCATCATGTTATTTGCTTAAGTGGACAGTGAATTTTGACCAAACTAAGAATGGCGCCAACCGCGGTTTCACACATATTCTTTTGAGTGAGAACATTTTCCATTTACCTAGGTGATCGAGCAGGTGACCAACTTAAAACAACAACAACTTAAAAACAACAATATGTCATATAACAAGTCAACAAAAGTTGTCCGCGGTTTTTTTTTGAATAAAATAAAGAAACCATGTATTCTAGACGGGGAAGAGCCGGAAAACTAAGCCAACTAGTGGGCATAAGGCAGAACTGTGAAGGTTTTACGTGATCTTGGCTGGCTGCAGTCGAGTATTTTGTCCAGCCTAATGACTGCATTTTCTATAAACATCCATAGGAGAGGCAAACAAATCATAGACGTGTTCGATGATGGGCCACGCCCAAGTAATCCTCTCTTCTCTCCCTCACACAAGCTCATCAACTCCACGATTGATAGATCGGAAAATATAGTGTTCCACTCATCTGAATAACATGACTGTCAGCGACAAAATAACAGCTACTCGCAGGTTGTGACACCTTGCTGATTTTGGCAAGTGCAATAGGGCATTGATGCAATGGATCTCGTTTATTGGATGTAGGTGGTTGCGAGATTTGTTGAAGTCACGTTTACAAAACACTCGCCTGAACGGCCCAGCTCTGTCCTGGCGCAATCGTTCTGCTGAATTCAGTGCTCGCTCAGGCGCAAAACATGTTCGCCTGTCCAGACGTGATAATTCAGTTGCGTCCAGTGTTCACTGATGGTGTAATGGTAACACGCTCGTCTCGCATTTCAGATGTCTGGAATTCAAAACTCCACCCAGTCAGGGATATGCACCTCTGATGAGCTTTATTAAGAGCGAAACTCCAACCCAGTGCACCCTTTGTTCAGCGAGGACTCACCAGAATAATCGCGCCAGGACAGGATGAGGACCAGTCAAAAGAAAGCGATGTGAACATAAGTTCTTTTTAATGTTGACTGCAAACACTCAAATTAACGGGTTGGATTCCTGAGGCACCTTGTGTGGAAGCTCGTCAAGATGGTTTTTTTGAAGATAAAATCCCCTCAGTGCTTGACAAACTTGGCTAAACCGGCTTTCAGCAACAGCGTACAGTGCCCGACATTCTTCTATGAGGACACATTCTCTGACGAAAACATGTTTGTGTTCAATATTTTGAGAACAGGAATGCGGGTGGTACACATAAATTGGAGCTTGCAGCGTAACTAACTAATACGGCTTTTAAGTGGGTATCTTTCAGAAGGCGGAAAACAGATTATGGTGGTTGTGCCACCAACCCATCACTACGCACCACTATGCTCCCTAACAACGCACTGATGATGTCACCTCGATTGATGATGAAACGTTTGCAATCAAATTGCCCAGCTCAGCGAACAAACCAACGACCGTCTACGCTACATGAGCTACTAACATTTTCCTGTATAGAGTATGTAGTCTCTCAACATGTTGGCTTCGCTTCGGAGCAGTCGCACACCAGGTCAAGGCTAGCGTGAAATTTTACTGTGGCCTCTTCATTTCAAAGACACCTCGAGCGACAAGAGTCAGTAAATCAAGATAAAAACAAATTACAAGACTGAATCAGCATCCAAAAAGTTGGGTCAAGTACCCGGAGACTGAACACTTTAGTAAAAAAGTGCCAGTTCTCGTTAGGCTGAGAAAACAAAAACCATGAAATTATTTCATCAAGCCGGGCAACAGGTCAGTCTAACTCTCCGCCCAACCACAGAAGAAAAAACGCACTGAATTGTCAAACTGATTAGACCGCTGTGTTTTAGTTGCCAATGGAACCATGAAAAACATTCCGAGTTAATACTAAACGAGATGGTTGAAGACACAGTGAGCTTTCATTCGTTACCAGATTTGTTTGTTTCATCAAACGAAGCCATTGGGCCCCTGCATACGATAGATAATGTCACATGAAGTTTCCGCTGAGTTCAATATGCGGTCAGCTAGACGCCCTGGAGCCATTTTAAACCCCAGAATATAAGACTGAATAAGGGGGCTTTTCGATTAGTCGAACTGATGGCTCATAATTATCAAATCGAGCGGGGACAACCGAGCAGTTGTGTATGCGAAAGGTGGTCTGGCGGCTCGCACACACATAAGACACATCCGAAGCACACACATACGAGTAGAAACATATGACAGACAGCTCTGGCAGTCCCCAGGTGAGTACTACCACCAAGGCCTATGGCGGACACCACTTATGGCCTCTGGTTCCCGTTGCCGGGTTCATTGCCATTGTTGACTAGCATTTATTCGGAATGCATCGTACTATGTTACACTGCTGTGTTGCACTACGTAATATTGTTCTGTTGCATTGTATTTTACTATGTTATTCTCTATCTGACAGATTTTGTTTTAGGTTTCATTCATACATATAGAAATGATCCACCTTAATACTGTGGATAGTACGGAGCGTTAGATGTACAACGGTGACTCTCTGTGACCATCGTTGCGTGGATCAGGCTGAACAATGCACAACGACACGTAACCAAGGTGCTAGCACTGAAAAGGCGAAAGATGTGGCCGGAAAGATGCAACTTAGCTATCCAACAATAGTAGCCAAGTGCTTCGCAACCGCAAGCCTTCAAAACCACGCAAAGATTGCATAAGGTTCATTAACAACAGGCATGAGAAACCAGATTTAGGTGAACAAGATATGACAAGCCCAGCATAAATCGTCAAGATGGAGAACTAAAAGTCAACCGTATTATAACCATTATCTACGCTATTCATCGTTCGTAGGCATCGCGTACCAGATTATAAAGCCATAGAAGGTCGCTTCAAGCGTTGATAGAACTGAAAATGAACTTCAGGGTTTTATAAAACATACAATAATAGTACCAGTGCTAACGATGACAAAACATGGGTTTTAATTACCGGTAATATTTTGATGCGCACTGTAAACTAAGTTGACGAGAGCGATTTGAATATTTCGAAACCAACTGATGCACGGAAGTCCGTGTGGATACTACTCTGCTGAAGTGGTTCGGAGTTCCTCGCACGTTTTCTCCTCTAGCCTAGAACATGTGATGCTATCCCACTGGTTTCCGATTCTAAGCAGTGACTTCAAATGTCCGTACTTTATCTGTGTTATCTAGCCCCACAAAACTACAGTGATTTATTGGGAGGAGGGTGACCAGGGTGGCAACAAATGCCAGTAGGCTTAACATGGATAACAGCCAAGTTAAGGGGGAGCGCTCAGTATTCACACTTTCTGAATAATCCCGTACAGACAGAATCAAAGCACCCAAAGAAATTTTAATGATAGACTGCCTATTCTAAGACAGCATTGGATCCACGGTTCCTTAGGGGTGACAGTAAGAGCCGTACAAACAGTGCCAAAGTACCACTTCTGTTGAAATTAATTGCATTACAAATAGCTAGTGAGGACGATTAGTTGCAAAAGTTTGAGCGTATTCTGATTGTAAATACTCAGGTAGACGCAAAGCAAACATTTCAACAAAGTTGTAAAAGTATGAAAGACAGGTGAGTGGACATTTCAGAAACCGAAGGTTGACAGACATGCTGAATCTCAGCAACTCACATTCCGGGAGGTGAAAGTGTTTCGGTCTGCAAGGGCTGTTCAGAATGGTGGATGACACATTACGCTTGTACTTGTCAACACTGGGAGAAACTGCTCCTCCATTCAAGTGTATGTACGACTGATTGAGGTAACGTCCGTAGTCGGAATTCGGAACACGGCCAAGTAGACTCTATAGGATTGGAAGGCGAAAAACGATGATGTGATGCAAGTGAGGGACGAACATGCACTATGAACTGTGGAACAAATGACTCGCCTTCACATACAAAAAAAAACGAAAAAGTGACATCATCTCCAAATGGAATTTCATTCAGAACAGCGACATATTCACAGCCATACACATTCTATCATCCCACAATGGATCAACTTTTTTCGGGCAATTATAACCGGGATAAGTACGACTGACTTTTCGTTTTGTTGTGACTCTTTGCAACTTAGTGGTATCCTGGGCGTGATATTCTATCATGACATTCTCGGTAAATGACACGGGAACTAAAGTTGGTGTGAAAGTGATGGACAGGGAAGTTACTGGAAGAATGAGGGTACTGCGTGTAGTGCACACAAGAGCGCCTACTCTGTGGGACGGAGGAAAAATGACTGAGGCTCTTGCGTTGTAGAACAAGTGACAGTCAGTTTAATCTAGGAACTGGCAGCAGCGTCTGCTTGCTGGTGCCTCCAAGAGAGTCGCCAAGAGTTTTGGGGCTAACGCTTTTGAAGCAGTGAAAAGTGCTTAATATAAGTTAACACACAGAAACGCAAAAACGAAATAATCGAAGCGCATCTTAGAATTCCCAAGTTTCTACACCGAATCATCACACTGACAGGTGTTATCAGACCATCGTCTGGAGATCTGCATCATAACACGGAGTTCACTTCTAGAACAACTCTTGCGACCAACCGCCGCAAATGGGCAACCGAGATTTCAGAAAACAAGTTGGATAAACATGATTGAAGATTTATTTGAATAAAAGTGAAGTGAATCGGTTTCACCAGTCTGATCATACTCAAAGGTGTCACATGTGGATCAGATGACTACTTTACATAATTTGTTGATACGACAGTCTGTCAATCAACACCACTGGGACTGCACATATTGACACGTCAAGCACAACCGAATCTTAGAGCGGCTGACAGACAAACTTCAAAGTGCACCCACTTGTCTTAAGGGATTATGCCGAACATGAAACGAAATGACGAGGCAACACACCTAGTTATTTGTACAACGGATCATTATTCCACGGACTTGGTTAAAATGACTGGTGATTTTTTGGGGCACTCAAAAATACATGACAGACAGACAGCAACTTAGCATTCTATCTCTGAAGGTACACCACGGAAAGAGAAAAAACGTCTCAAAAGCTCATAAGAATCCGTGTTTTAATGGTCTTATGACAGAAACAAGATGACCGTCCTACCACTCCGATCCATCGGGGCTGGTGATGAGAATGTGCTGACTTAATGCGTCTTTGAGTGAAATGCGATCTAATGTGAGGACGGTGAACAATGAACCCATGAAAACTTTGCCACTTGTGGCGAAGGTGAGCCTGCCAATCCCAGAAGCATTCAATGCAGCTAACGTATTCGTCGATGGTATTTGCTGGGTTTAAAATAGCCTATTTGACTGCCTTCCCATTGGCAGAGCGTCCTTTTCTCCTTAGCAAACGATTTTTTACTTCCCTCGGGTGTCTATTTTTGCAGTTTGTAGTGGTACACTATGGTACACTAAATCAGTTGTGTGAGGGATGCTCTTTATGTGCCTAGAGGACAGGCATGTTTGGGCTTCATCTGAAAGTAAATTGGACCAGATCGGTTCACTTACTTGCCGAGAGTTATTCAAGGACAACGTGGTTGAGGATAGCACAGGTGGAGTAGTAGTGTAGTTGACACCGTTGGTCCGTTCCTGTGAATAGAAGCCATTTACCGGTGCCTCGGGAGTCTTGGACTGAAGGGATTGAAAGCAAAAGATAGTATGACAAACCAAGCACTCAAATTTTCTAACCGATATGAATAAAACACCATTGGCAGCAAACCAGCTAGGAAACGATTCTCCCAGTGCACTGTGTGGTAAGCATATACAGACAGGAAACGAAATCACTTAAGACATTGTCCATTTAATATGTCACTGGTTGTACGAGTGTCATTTTATCTGAAAATGGAAATCTACAACTTATGCCGTGTGAGCCTTTTTCTTACTCTGTTTGGACAATCTTCCGCTCGTAAGAAAATAAGGAGTATCGTATCGGTGGAAAACAAGTTTTTCTGGCTGTACCCTATAGACAGAAAAACCACGGTTGCGCATCCATGTGAATTTTGCTGGACTGATTAACGAGCGAAGCGTCTTCATCGTTGTTGATGCATTTTGTAAGTCTTTGTTGTATCTGAGACAACAACAATGACAATCATCAATAAATTGCTATTTTGGTGGGATTTGATCGTCTTAGTAGGTTTCGGGCAATGTGGAACTATTTTCAGAAATCTGACCTTCCGGACAAAAAGATGTGTCCACGGGTAATAAGTTTAAAAGTTCATAAAATGCTGTTTAAAGCCAGGAACGGTAAGGTCTGTCAAAAACCTGGACGAGGAAAACCTTGCATTGTTCCCACGTCGCATCGTCTCACGAAAAGTGTGATTGATCGGTTGGTTGATTGATTACCACTTCAGCAGCCTGACTGAGGGATTCGATAGGGCGCTGAAACGTACCACCTTCGCTTATGATTCAGGTTAACTGCAAAGTCTTTTCCACAACTGTAACCTGAATTCATAGTATTGTGATGGTATTCACCCAACGAGATACTATCGAAATGGAAAACTTCGTCACACTTAGGGCTTTTTATGACTACGACAATCATGACGCAGACAACCACTAGAACTAGAGTGACTATCCAGTGCCAAAAATCACTAAGCAATTTCGGTTAACAGATAAACAACGTCAATCGCCCTTTGCTGAACCACTGTGGGTAGAGAAATGCCAAACTAAGCCGAAGTTGTAGGTGTCCTGGTCAGCAATGACATTAATACACCAGCAATTCCAACTGGTGTTCAGCTGTCATAGAACTTGCAGGAATTCAGTCTCTATGGGCAAATTCTGACCGTATTCGTCAATCAACGCTATTTATTCGGTCCATGTCCAAGAATTTGAACAGCAGAAAGTATGGATGTAATTATCCAGCACAACTTACGCCAAACACACGTTCTCCAAGTCCGGAATCAGTGCTCAAACCGCCGTGATCTCTCGGGGACTCATGAACACGTAGTTTATCTGTCCCAGACTTGCGCAAAATCGACTTTGACTTTTGAGGGTTCCCCGTGGAAGTCATGCATTTGGCTTCGGACGAGGGCAAGCGAAACTCACCAACATTTTTCGAATCTGTAAGGTGATTGCCAGTAACACACGGAGATAGTCCACTGCCATGTGGTGACGGGAATTCTGGAAGACTGGCATCTGCAGCACTGACACAGCATCCCTCGTCGTCAGTCACGGACAATGGAGACAAGAGAGTGCCATTTGTTTTGTGCTTGGTTGGTGTGATCGGAGGAACTGGAGCTCCCTGTTGCCCAACACAGCTCGGACAGAAAAACCGTTCCTGCCACACCGTCACACGATCTCCAGGATGAAAAGTGATGCTGAGAAGAACATTTGAAGCTTATAATAAGCAATTACAACCAGCGCAGGACAACGAAAAACAAACATACAGTAGCATAGCTTAGCAAATTAAATGTCTGATCGATCCATTGGTTTGTGCGATTTCGCGACGAGTTTCCTTTCCCTTCCCCTAGTTGATTCTGTCGAACGTTTGTTGCCAGCTGCACTAATCAAGGACGTGGAAGACACAACTGTGCATGAGCCGACTGAAGAAACGATGAACAGTGCCCCGGTTCGACCAAATATGGAGTGTAGCTTTGAGTTTTGCAAAAGAAAGTGGCCAGGTTATGCCGAATAGATTCAACTTTCTGACCTCAATGAACTTTTTCCCGGTGGTTTCAGATGGTAATTTGAACTGTTTGCAAAGGGTGGATGTATCATGAACTAACAGCACAAATGGAAAAGGATTAGGATTACTTCAAAACTAGTAGTGAAAATCGGAATACATTGAAATCCACCTCAATGAGCAACGTTGATGTGAAATGACCAAAAGGCTCTTTAGCTCAGGTGCTTTTTCCAAGTGTTTTGTAATTATTCGTCCAAACTACACCGGGGAGTACAGTCCTCAATCCAACGAGAAGAGGTTAAGTTGATTCAGTAATCGCTTTTTAACTCCAACCATCATT
>SJOL01003041.1:97631-165754 GCA_004794785.1 Opisthorchis felineus | reverse complement strand
TCCGAATGTTCTGTGCTGGATCTCAGCCGTTCTTATCCTTGATTTCACTGGATCGTGTTTTACTGCTAATGACGGTGGTTAAACCCTACCCACCCTAATCTGTCCGGCAAGTAAGGCAACCTGGCCTACTGCACCGCGCGACGCCTAGTGGAGCTTGACGGTATTTTTAGTCGTGAAGTCCGTGCTTGTACGCATGCTGGGATACTGTAAGGGCGACGATTCGGGTTCTCAATCATCCTTCGGCTCAAAAGTCCGAGCGCATGGCAGGTAGTGGTTGCGGTTGTACGGCAACGAAGCATCAGTGCGGAACACTTATGTTATGCTACCGGTGAAGATTTGTGGGCGCCGGTTTATTAATACAGTGGTACTGTAGTAGTTTACTGGAGCGAGATGGCTCAGTAGCTACAGCGCGAATTTACTGACCGGAAGTTCCGTGGTTCGAACCCGACCTCTGCCTCTCGACTTTCCCTGCCTAGGCTTGGACAACCTGGCAGTATCCCAGCCCTCGTGCTTCCTTTGCGTGGCATGGTAGCTAGGCACCGAAAGAGTGCTACAGCTGGACGACGTCTACAGTAGTACAGGATTTTCAGGAACAAGTCGCAGTTATGGTTTCAACCCCTAACTTGAAGGGGAACCCGGACCGCCTCACCGCCCTGAGGTCCGTTCTCTGCAGCTCAGATTCACAAGAGCTCGCTCGTGGTCGTCGTTCCCACTCCACTGAATTTCACCAATGAAGCTAAATTCTGCTATCAACACCAACAGATGGCTAAGCGGGCACTGCAAGTGTATTGTATTTCTGATTGCTAACGAATTGAGTGCAGGGGCGGCGCTTCCGACTACTAGTCTTTGGCCGATGCGACCCAGATCGACGGCGCGGAAATAGTAGACGCGTGGCAAACTTTGTGAGAGTTAATGGACTCGATTTCCTATGCACGCTTTCAGCATCACAGAGGAGCTCATTCGACTGGTGTTTGAGCACCGTTCTCACTGCTTCATAAATAGACTTCCCCTTGATGTTTACTCGGTGACCGTCCTCGATAGAAAGTCAGCTGTTGCGCAAAACCCAAACTGTTGGTCGAGCTGTGCGTTCTTGTGCACTGGGTTCAGGCTTTACCCGATGTGTGAGACTACCCGTAGAGCGTTTCAAGGTGAACTTATTTAGTATCTGGAAGAATGGCGCAAACTCTCCGTTGACCGCTAGAAGTCACCCAAAGTCCAATCAGAATTCGTCGATGCTCCAGGCTGCAGCTTCCAAGTTGAACAGTTGCAAAGACAATCTGAGCTAGAGCCATCCAGCTGTTCAAGCTAACCCCCCAGGAGCATATGTCAAACACCCAGCCTTCGCAGTTTATGCTGCTCAGCATTCACCAAAAGGAGTTGTCTCCGCCAATGGTGTGTGTCGTTCGATACAAAGCCCGCCTCAGACGTTGGTGTTTCGGTTTATCCGCTGTGCTGCTGATCGACAGCAGACTCAGTCCAGAAATTAGATTTTGAGGATGATTGCCATTAGCTATAGGACTTAGCCAGGTCGATATGGTTTCCTGGCCATTGACGGACTGGTCGCTGGCTCCCCAGCTTCACAGATGACTGGTTGACATGACTTTTAAGCTTCCCGTGCTTCGTCCTTAGGTCGTCTTCTAGTCAGAACAGGTCTCAGCACGACAAAACAATCGATCACGTAGCATACCATGAGCAGGTCAAGGTTCTTACGATATATGTAAAATACTTCGAAAGCACTGCTGATCAAAGGTGAGTGGTCACTTCTGTCTTCGACACGCTGTACAAGTTTCAGCTAAAGAATCCAATTCAGTCCTCTATACTCAATCATTTGCTGTCGTCGAGTGCGACTGAGGTGAACATTGGCGGAATAGATTTGGAAACCCTGACACCCCGCTGGAAGTACTGCTATCCGAAGAGTCAACCACCCAGATAGTTGTATTTATCAGCCACTCAAAGTCTCAAACTCCTCAGCCTGGTTTCATGATGTATCCAGCCAGTTTTCTGTTTAATCGGAATCTGCGTAATTTTGGCCATTGCGAGCTTTGGAGGTCGTTCAGCGCATGAGGAAACAGATGTCGCAAGGCTTCGATTACGAAGTTTGATCAGGAAAGTTTGTTGTGGGCAACACTGACAAATACCAGCTTTTTGATTAACTCAGGAGGTGTCAGTGGATTTCGAGATGTGCTCTAGCACGTGTGGTATCGCCACAAGGCAGCACGACCAGTCGAACCAAACCCCGGTTTTTGACAACTGAATCTGTCAGCTTGTTTTGGTGGTCGGGCTTCTGTGCGACGTTGGTCTCGGGGCTACAGTGGCCTCAACTCAGTTCCTCAAGGTTCAGCCAGACCAGGAAGGACAACGGGGAGCACCACGACGAAGAACCGCTGGTCCATGTCGTTTTACGAGGCGGTGTGGGGGTTAATTCGTATTTTCCTCTGCGTTAGGGGTGTGAAGACAGTGAGGTGTTTCCTTTAGGCTACCAGCATGTCCATATTTATGGAAACAACGGTACTGCCTTATCCCGAGGGATGCACGTTAGAAAATGTCGTCCCCCAAAACCTCACACCGGTCGCCCAATGGTTGACCGTGATCGCCGTCGCTTACCCCAACTCAATACGGTTGGGTGCTGCTCAGAAGGTACCTACTGTGTGCAGCGATGTTATAAGGCAGACAGGTGCTCCTGGCTCCCTGTGCCTTTTGGCTAGGCCAGACTATTGAATCATCCACTCCATGCTGGGTTCCCGAAGAAAACCGCACTGCCCGCTGCCTCCCAAATCAGAATTTTGAGTCGGGCTAAGGGCAGGGTCCATGAACGGAGCTCTACATCCTCCCGCCGCCTGGTTATCCATACTTTTGTGTCGGAAGCTCAAGATGGGTACCTCAACCAAAGCCCCTTTTTCGACTTGGGCAACCAGGAAGTATCATTCGCCCCTGGAGCTCCTTCACTGACCCTTACCCCGACCACCCCACTTACCAGCTGGTGCACTTGTCGGTTTTCTGTATCTGGTATTCTAGGTGTTGCACGGAAAAAATGATGCGTCCGAGATCTGGACGGTTCCCTTCCTGGTTTGTACGACACTGCTTCCTGTGAAAAATGGTGTCCTATGCATGATACTTTTCAGCAATGGTCACCAAACTAACACCTTTTCCAGTGCTTCTCGAAAACCGGAATGACTTCGAACTGCCTGCCCTCCCAAGTTCTCTGCATCGTTCGTGTCAGGTAGTGAACGGACTTCTAACAGGAACAAAAGAGGAGTTTTGGTCGAATGTCTTGTTCCTTTTCGAGAGCTTGATTTCACCTTGGACTACTTCGTTTCGGAGCCTAGCTATTTACATCCCACCACAAGTTCCGTTTCTTCTCTCTGCGCTAGGAGTGGTTGGGCTGGCGTCAAAGCTTGGAGATTTGTGCACTCGTCCTCAAGTCGACTGTAAAAAAAATCGTTCAGCTGTAGCACCCTTCCGGTGCCTAGCTGCCATGCCACCCGAAGGAAGCACGAGGGCTAAGATAATGCCAGGTTGCCCAAGCCTAGACAGGGAAAGTCGAGATGCAGAGGTCGGGTTCGAACCATGAACCTTCCGGTCAGTAAATTCGCACTCTAACCACTTGAGCCATCACGCCGACTGTAGTCGTTGATCGTACACGTTCAGATACATAACAGCCTATTACACCCGTAACTTTTCGACCATTCTTTGGGTTGCTTGCGAGTATTAGCTTCAAGATTAATCCGGAGGTATGGATTCTACTCAGGGCTGCAGAACGATTATGACAACCAACATGATTTGGGTCTCGGTTCCATGTTTATGAACGTGTCCGTTCGGAGGCCTGAACCGTCGTTATCCATCTTATTTGCCGTTCGTTTGTCTGGTTTGATATGTATCTGTTACTAGGCTTGTTTGGCAGCTGCGTCTTTCGGTCATATAAATAGTAGTCGTTCAGATGTGACATCCTTTCGCATGCAGCTCGGAGGGAGCACCAAAGCCGAGCTGATGTTAGGATGCCCACGCCTGCGTCCTTCATTCACTCATTATTGAACCAATGGTTACTTTTCGCGCACGCAGGGAAACAAACTGAGGCATGTGTGGACGTTAGCTGTTCGCAGTCTGACCGATTTGTGTGCTCGGTTGGTTGCGGTTTTGAGGTCATCAGGTGACATTTTGTCCGTTTCTGTTAAGAATTCTTTACAGTGGACGTTTGTTGATGTGGTGGTCATCACCGTTAGTCCTAGGAACGTTCGGGGCGGGATGGCTCAGTGGTTAGAGCGTGAATTTACTGACCGGAAGGTCCGTGGTTCAAACCCGACCTCTGCATCTCGACTTTCCCGGTCTAGGCTTGGGCAACCTGGCAGTATCCCAGCCCCTGTGTTTCCTTCGGGTGGCGTGGCAACTAGGCACGGAAAGGATGTTACAGCTGAATTATAGGAACGTTCGCTCAAAACCTGCCTTTAGATAGTCAGCATGTTTTATGCCCCCAAGACTTGCGCTCTCATACATGCTACTCGATCGTGATGTCCGCTTGATTGGCAATCCGGAACACTCCGAGGTTTCGGTTGCAGTTGGTTGGGGCATTTGTGGACATAACGAACAATCAAGGCTCCTTTGGTCGCTGGTTTTTGATTCCGATAAACCCTGCTGTTCAAGGAAACCGAACTTGGTGGAGCGCTTTTGGTCCTCAACGCAGCTCTAATCACTTGAAACATAAAACACCGCCGTGGGGTCATCAAAATCGCGGGAAGGCAGAATTGGTTCGGAGTTTTTCTTTAGATGCGTTTCATTAGTGGGGTTTGGTGTATGTGTTTCGGAGGCAACAGGAACGACGTATAAGCAAGGGTGTATGGTTGCGGGATTTGTATAGGTGGAGTGTGAACATTGAACGTCGCTCCGTTGGAGAGATTCTTTAGTTTGAAGCGCATGCTTGATTTTCTTGTGTATGTTGGTCATCATTTTTGAATTGATTGAGTGAGGAACGGAATCGTGCCGTTGATCGAGTGATCGGAGCGATGAGTGTTGAGTTGGAAGTAGATGCTACGTCCGGCTTACCTTGACCGGAGAAGGAATGTTTGGGCTATTTTGCTTTCAGCCTCTGACTCACCTATAGGACAGTGGGAATATAATTTCTTCCGGGATCGTGATCCTAGTCTGTGACTCACTTGTGTTGGATCAACTCATGTTAGGGCTTCTGGAAAAAGACACCTCGGAACCAACGACTCAGAAATCGAACCACTTAGCAGTTGGGGGTGCTTGGCCTAGTCTCTCAGTGCTTTTGTGCATACTGTCTACGTTTAGCGTGGCATCAGAAATGTTTCCTGTCGTCCAAGGGAGCCCACGTGTCATTCTCATTCACAGACACACCCTTTTCCTGGTATTTGATGTAACTTGTGCGAGAGTGGCGCTCCTTATTATGATCTGAAGTAGGGGCTTATCCCGATTCCTTGTTTGGACAAGTTGGGGATAGTTGGGGCCAACCTAATCAACACACAAAAAACAGCGCAAACTTCTGCGAAATATGTATATAAGCACAGTGAGATTTCAGCTTACAAGAGAGCTACTACATTCTCGTTGCTACGTTTAACCACGTCCTACACTAGGCTCATTGTTTGAATGGCCCACCTGACATGCTTGTCATGTTTCGTTTCTAATCTTTTCAATTAATGTGTCATCCTTCGGTTTTTTCAGCACCGACTCCGTCATGTCTGTCATCATTCGACTTCAGAACTTACCAATGTCAGCCAATGCGTCAAATATCAGGCGGTTTTTTGGAGGCCTCGCTATTCCTGAAGGTGGTGTTCACATCGTCGGTGGCACCGATGGCGACGCCTTCATAGCCTTTGCAACGGATGAAGACGCGCGCAAGGCAATGCTTTTGGATCGACAAGCAATCAACGGAGCACCTGTCCGCCTTTTCCTCAGTAGTAAAACCGAAATGCAGTCGGTCATTGAGTCTGCCAGAAGCTCTGCTCTTTTTTCTGGTGTCGTTAACACGCAACCTTCTCAGCCTACGGCGCAGAAAACAGAAACCATGCAGGCTTTAGATGTCACAGCGCCGACATTACCCAGCTCATTCCCGTCTTACCGCAGCGATAATCCTCGTGATGTGCAGCCAGTCGACCGACTTGACCAGTTTGGTTATCCTATCAAAAGACATGTCAGCCCGCCTCCTAGTTCGACAAACGTAGGACCCCCGCAGTACGAGGTACCTCGTGATGATCCATTTAGCGAAGACTACGTTCGGCACCAACCCCGCGTATCCGAGCGCCCAAACCAACCAGAACTGTTACCTAGGGACCGAGATTATAGTCTTGATCATTCCACAGTCTCTCAGTATGCTCGTTACGACGTACCACGTGATCGTCGAACTCCACCAACTGAATACGGTGGTCCGGTCAGAGATTCCAACGGCTTCGAATCAGCTAGTCGAATGTCTCCACGTCCGTATTCGTCCTATTATGGGGATTCTACATACGACAGACGGCCTGAAACCCAGTTCCCGCGACCCAAAGATGGCCCGCGAGATGATATTCGACCGGCTTATTCTGATGGACGGTACGGAAGAATGCCACCTGAACCCCCAACTGGATATGACAGCCGCTCACCGAAGCATCCTACGGAACGTTTCATTCCTCCTGAACGAGGTCTGCGTGATCCAAGAGATGTTCATCCGGACTCGGGTCAAACGGCTTCTGTCCCTTATCCCCATGATAATCGTTCACGCACCACTTATCCATACGATCGCGAACCTGCTTTTCCACCACCGCGTTCGCAAGCTGAACGTGACTTTTCTGTCCGTCCACCTTGGCTTAATGAGGATGTTCCCTCATATGGCTCAAAACGCCCCACGGCGCCTCCACCCGAACTAGATGATTATCCACCCAAACGTCGACCACCGCCCTCCAATGCTCGGCCCACACAAGAGAGGAATTCACCTTCTGAAACGGACTTCGTCGTCCGAGTTACTCTTCCTATCGGGGACGTTGGGATCAAGGCAATTTTTGAAGTGCTTCGCGGTGTACATATTATTCCAAAGTGGGGTATTCGTATTGAAGAAGATGCCTTGCAACGGCCGACAGGCTATGTCTTCATCATGATGAGTGCACGCGACTCATTCGATCGAGCCTTGGCCTATGATGGCCGCATGTATAAATCAAAACCGGTTAAGGTTGTTCCCTCTTCATTGTCGGAATTTTATAAAGTAACGGATTCTAATTTTCACCTTAAATGCCCGGCTGATATTGCTAAAAAGTTACCTCCTCCGGGTCAACCTGTCGCTCCTCCGCACCACGCTGACGGGTGTCTGGAGGTAGCCGATTTACCACCGGATACTAACAGAGCTGAAGTTGTTCGCTTTCTTGGTGCACCTGGTCTCTCGGCTTCTGACGTGACTATTGCTAACTTCGCTTCAGGCGACAAAAGTGCAACCAAAACACCTGGTTCTGTACGTGCCCTGGTTTCGTTACCTTCGGCCAAGGACCTCGAAATTCTTCTTTCCGCGAAGGCCCGGCCCTTGCGTCCGGACGGTGCCTTCCCGCCCGTGCGTCTTACACCCATTTCACGCTTGCAGCTTGATGCATACTCAGCGTTGACTGTAGAAAGCAAGCCGAAATCGGAACAGGCAGCCTCGAGTGAGCCTGCCGTCTCTAATAGTCCACGCGAGACCCCCAAAGCTGTCACCGGAAGCCTTACTTGTGCGTACCTGTCAGGGTTGGCCCGGCCTCTTAAAGATTCAGATGTTCTCCGTTTGTTCCCGTCGGTTTTGATTCCGGGTGATGCTATTCGCATGGTTGGGCCAGAAAATACGAGCGCATATATTGATCTTATCAGTGAAAACAATTGTCGCCGTGCCATCGAAGATATTACGGGTAGTGACTCTAAATCGAAGTTGGCTCATCCTTCCATTCGCATCGAAGCTATTACTCGTGCGGAAATGGAGAGTCGCGTGGCAGCAGTTAAGGGCGTGGAGCCGGTTGCGTCACAGCATGCACCAGATCATCGACCTAGTCGTCCACCGCGAGATCACGACCCACGGGATACCGGACGTCCCCATTGGGAATCCCGGCCTCCACTTCGAGTAGGTCGACACTCCTCACCAGCTCCCCCACCCTTCCGCCCACGATCTCCTCAGTCAATGGGCCGATCCAAATATGATGAACCCTATTATGATCATGCAACCCATCCGCAACATTTTGAAGATGGCCTTCACAATGACCCGTATAATGGTCCCTTACGTAGGCCGCGTCCTCCTATGGACTTGCCGCATGGCGCACCGCCACCACCGAACGACTACGTGCTTCCCCCTCGTCCCAGTGATTCGTTACCTCCACCTCGTCGACCAGGATTGGATTTTGTCACTGTCCATCTTAGCAACCTTCCTCCATCGGTAACCGTGGATCAGCTATCGGGTATAATGCGAGACTATTATTTTGTTCCTGGTTCCATTCGTCTGCGCAGGGATATTCAGGGTGTGCCGACTGGGGAGGCTTTGGTTGATTTCAATTCAGCTTACGATGGTGATCGCGTCATTCGGGACTTGCATGGTTATCGAATGGCTGGAAGACCTCTTGTGCTACAATATGATCGCCGAATGTAGAAGAAAGAAACCTCTTTGAGCCACTTATTGTATTGGATCCTTGTGAAAGGTAAGACCATTTTGCGCATATGCAATTTTCTCTAAGGTCCAGACTTCATTAGAAATGAAGGCCAACGAGCATAGATCATAAGTAATCTGTTCAAGGTTCTCCATGCTTGGTTGTAGTATTGGGTTCAGCACAGAAACCGTCCAAACGTCTACACCAATTGAACTGTGGTTGTGTTCACCACTGTCTTGGGACGGTTATTGGTTGCCCATGGAATAGGCTAGGAAATCCAGGTAACTAAGGTTTTTGTTGAACTTAGTTTGATTGGGTGTCCAGAGGATTGTGGTTATACGTTTACTGGTAAACTTTTAGTGCTCACTGAGGTCTTATTCGGTCAGCCTTTTGGATTGCAGCGTACTTAGTTTTTTCATGCGCAGCTGTGATTCAGTGTCACCCTAACTCATCTAACCTCGGCAGGGAATGTAATAGACCACCAAAATCGTGTGCTACTAAAGTGCCCCATTGTTGCTTCCAACGACCAGAACCACTGTACACGTGCACGCGGTTCATGGTTGAAAACTGAACTGAATTCGTTTCGGAAACAAGTGACTATCCATCCTTGTCGCGCTCTTTCCCCACCCATGTTGCTCACTTTTCTCACTTTTCAACTGTGATCAGTTTGAACTTTAGTCAAGTTACACAGATTTTACCTTATATGGGTGCTTCCGTTTTTTTCTGAGGACTAGATTTTTCATCAATACAGTGTGTCCCACGCAAAAATTTCGGCATTGGTCTTCTTAACTTGCTCCTTTGGAACTAGGTACCTAAGCTACTCATGGCAAATTTCTGTGTTGCATCATTTGACTTTGAAGAGGGCTTTGTGCTACAGCGCAGTTGTTACATTCTCGATCGATCAGATTGTTGGGTAAGTAGGTGTGCTGATAATTTCATTGCGCTCAAATGCAACTCACCCTTATCTATAAAGCCATTCGGTGCGCCAGTTTCTTCAAATTCAAGTGCAAGGAATTTCACTCGTATGTTGTATAGTGTTGTTTGAGCCTAGAGGTTTTCTCTAAGGTGTTCGATAAACGTCCGTGATGAATAGTTGGCACCACAACTGTCAGGTTGTCTGATTGGTCGGAATTTCGAATGTATTGTTTAACGCGTCGAAACTTGGCATATGTGGATCAATCATTCCATGGCACACTTACTTTTGCTCATGTGGATAGTATGCTCGATTATCAGGGTCTACAAATCTAAGGTTGCCCAATGTAACAAGCGAAAATCCAATGGACGCGACGTTTCGCAAGTCACTCTGACTCTGTTAACAAGCCTCTATTGGAGGTCAATGTCCGGCCACACTTCCCTTTTACTGCCCTGCCAAACTGTTCAACAGTGATTAGGCTCTCGACTTTGCAACATGCTTCAGAGTACAAATCTCTGTCCAAAAATGACTTGCTGCACTTGAATATCCATCAAACATCCTTTTTTTCGCTAGTGTTAGCTCAACATAAGCAAGAGTGCCTACTCCGTTTTCATCATCCAATTTGGATCATCCTACTTACTTCGTAAGTTCAATTCGTTGTAGAATCTTAGCTCAATATTGGCCCGTCGGACTATGATCTGTCGCCTGATACTTCGGTTGGAACACGGAATTAATCGGCGACATTTACGAGTAATTTGTATCAATACGCAACTTCTGCACCACCTAACTTCGCTGTTGTATCATACTCCCAATGGAGTAGAACTTTGACTGTGCACAACTAACTGAATATTATCTAAAGCTGGAGAAAGGTGCCCAGCTACTAGCGCACAAACCGTGCCTTATGTTTTCCGAGCTAATCACTGCGCCAAGGATGGCCTTGTGATGACTTTCAACGTAATTTGTCTGCCTTCACTACCGTGATACTGCGAACGATGGGGCTCCTCGGTTTTCGGTAACGGTTATCGAAAAAGCTGGGGTTCATAAGCTACTGGTTCAGACACTTGTGGCGTTACAGAGTGATTCAGTAAGAGCGTTCAACCTTACGAATCAGCAGCGCACTTTTACTTTTTATCAGCTTGAAACCATTTTTTAAATTATGGCTCTGTGTCTATAACGAGGCAAAATCTACGCACAGTGTGTTATAAAAAACCGGACTGCAGCGTATTTTGGATGAATCCCTACATCCGTCTATCTGTCCGGTACTAGGATTTCTGACCTTTACAAGCCTAATCGTATTAATTATTCCAATAACTAATAAATTCAATGGTGAGAAGCGGCGATTCAAATCATACTTCCAGGTTAGTGAAATGCTCGGAGCCATTTTCGGCGCAACCCACTGTCTTGCATCGGCGGTTTGACCACCAATGCTGCTGTCGGCTAGGCCAGAAGATTGACTCTCAAAATACGTCATGGATAAGGTGGTCAAAACACTACGTAAGGCAACCGACAGCGTTTAGTTGTTTGATGCCGGTATCTCACAAGGCAGTCAGACTACGTTTTGGTCGTGAAATATTTACCAACTGGGAAACGTCTGTTGCTTCATCTAAAAATGAAAAGTTGGTAAAATGCAGTGAAATTAAGCATGAATTTTGACATTTTTTCGCATCACTGGAACAATGGGTTTTGCAGCTTGAGTGAGCGCGTCGAGACCGAATTTCTGCTAGCCCTATTTTACCCAAGTAGCCTGACCCTATCCTTTTGCATGGGCTTTGGACGCGAAGTATTTACGAGTATAAAGGTTGCAAGGCCAAATTCAGTTGAATTCCTGGATTTCAAGGCTCAAACCTATAGTCGTTCGTCTAAAAGCACCTTATTTATGGGAAGTCGTTCGTACGAGTTTTTCCGGCTTTGAAGCTTCAATAGGGTCCTGACGGTAGGATTCTTGTTGAGTATTTCCTACGTGCTTATCTAGGCCTTCTTCTGTCTGACCAAAAGAGAATAGCACTGTCCTGTTTGGATACATGCCTTTCTCTCTCCCATCCTATCCACTCTTTGCCGATAACTGCAAACATTTGCTTTTCATTTGAGTGCTATCTATCGATCATTTTTTAGTTTTGTTTAGTCCATTCTAGTAAATAAATGTAGGATTAAAATGTTCCATGTACAGAACGGTTCCAGTCACAGGAGGTAGTTCATCTCAATAGCTGTCCAACGGCGGCACGACAATCTTGAAATTTCTTGTAGGCCAAGTGCCCAGCGACTGATGGTTGCGTGCTTCCAAGGCATTTAGGCTGGTCGATAACAAAGAAACCGACACTCCCTGAAAAGCGATACTGGTAGAACAGAACGTTGATACTTTAAAATGACGCAGCTCATACTACTGGTACCTTGAATTTCGGTTTCGCTTAGTGGAGTTCGGCACGCCGAAAGTCTCAATGCCCAGACAGCCAATGCTTACCGGCTTTGCATCTTGGTGCCACCTGAGATCACGCGATCTGCGTCAGAGACCGATAACGTAACCCAGTCCAGTTCTGAAAATTGGGAAAGCAAATGTTCCTGAACCGTTGAAAAGTAGTCATTTATTTTAAGCTTGTGCAATGTAAATGTTGATAATTCCTGCTGTCATCTCCGAAGTTCGCTGTTGTGATCAGTCTTAGAGCAAATTTCCCGCATGAAATCACCACAGAAAAACCCGTTATACTAGTATATGTTGAAACCATCCTGCATCCCTTGCAATGCATAATTGAGCACGCCTAAGCACCACGGTCTTCATTTAGGATTGGTATCTCAGCGGCGCCTATGCTGCTTAGCGTAGTTCTTGAGCCACCTTCGGCACCGCATGGGAGTTGATGGCCGGCGTACGAACTTTGAGATGCGGTGGTCGCGGTGGTACACCGACGGACCAGTGATATACAGTACCCCATCACAGTAGTGTGAGTCTGGACGACCTGATATTCTTCTGAAAGTGATGCCGAGGGACAATTGTTGTCCCTCTTGTACGAATTTTAACCTGCTTTTTAACCTGTTGGAATTGCATCCCATAATCTCCGGTAGTTGGCTTCAATCGTCAGGCTGATTTGGGCCCCATTGCTTCCTGGGCTTTCATGTAGGTCTCGCTAAAGATCTTGGACTGTCATAAGTTCCCGTTCCACAGTACCCCTACGAATTTCTGTCCTAGCCTTTTCAACCTCACAGTGGTTTTAGTTGAGCTGTTTCCCGAATTTATTTAGCTGGTAAAGATATTGCGCTTTAGCAACAGGACCGCATTTGCGTATTAGGCGATATGCTTAATTGAATCCGGTTGAGCATAGTCCACAGCGATAGTACCCTCTAGAATACACTTGCAATAACAGATTTCAAAGAACCATGACATTCAGTCGAGAATAAGCATGTAGGATGTAGTTGGTATAACTTGATTTAACCGTTTTTTAGACATTTCTGGCTTTAACTCCCAAACTAGCTGGTCAGGTATTGCCCGTGTACAACCAGAACAATTAAGACCTAATATTAGCATTACGGTAGAATGTCTGTCCAACTGTGTTCTTTCTATTCAAATGCGTTTGTGATAAGACTTCTACTACGGTAATTTCCACTGAGTTATATGGAAATATAAGATTGATATTCCAAAGTTGCTCCGAATTGCTCAGGGCTTCCTAGATTTACTGGGAGCTTACGTCTACATCTTTCCTACTTGGAAACTGCACTAAAATCGCCCTTAAGTCAAATCATGTAGCAATCAAACTATTCTGCAGTTATCTATACAGGCCTCCATAACTGAAACTAGTTTGGAAGCGGGGCTTTCTGTTGATGTGGTAACTTCAGTTCGAATCGTGGGCTATGGGGAACCAGAATTAGATTAGGTTAGATTAGAACCCATGCTGGTAGCTGGGTTGACTTGTGAAGGTTGGACAGAATAATCCTACTCATGAGTCGATCTTATGTAATCTTAAATATATTTGTAGACTACACTTCAAAGCAGACTGTAGCGTTCGGCTGGGAAACTTCATCTAGTCTCTGCCAGGTTGTATTGTTCCTTATCTTGCCATTGGCCAGGCCCTTATTGAACTCGTACTGTTTTCCGGAATTGTTGTGAGTGGTGCTGTTCTAGTCGGTCTCAACCGCTGTGTTCTCATTATCATTCCAAGTGCTCCTTTCCTGGTAGGACACAAGCAGAATTCCGATTCTGTGGAACCTCAGGAGTGTGCCTTCAATCCCATACTTGCAACTGTACGAATGATAAAAAATCAGATCATGACACCTTTTCGGTGCGTGGCTATCGTTCAACATTTAGGTGGCGATCATGTTGCAGTCCGTAGAAAGCATATGGGTTGAGGTATCATCAGATTGCCCATAATCCTACAGGAGCAATAAAAACCCCAGACTGTGCTCAAACCACATCCGCGCGCTGTATCCACAGTTGTCCTCAGCTTGGTATGCAAATACACTTAGTTCCACGGTGATTCGTCGTGTAGTTCAAGTGAACTCCCTGACTGATGACCGTTACTTCTAATCTGCTGGAAAACGCGGTGAGTATTTGGCCTAAAGTGGCCTATTTTTGTTGGAGGGTGAGGGGATGGTCTGGATATTTGGGGCCCTACTCAACAGACTCTTTTATGGTGCCAACGCATGCACATGTGAAGAAGACATTTCAAATCGTGCATAGGAGCGCCACGGCATCACTTTACAGTGGACCGTTATGGACAGGTACGTAGCACATCTAGGTAATTTATTGTGAGAAGTATGGTGTACCCAGTGGTCGCACAGTTGATGTTGGGTACGCCCTCAGTCATTTTCAACCATACACCAATGGGTAATCATTTTGAAAGTGTAGTGTTTTCCGGTGTGGTAAATCCCAGTAGACCCAAGCTTACGTTGAACGAAGCTACCCGTGAGGCCCACCCCGATGAAACCGAAAAATACAAAAGCTACGAAATAAAGAATGAGTGAATATCAACACAGTGGAACATCGAAATCTGCGCTTTTGATTTGTGCAATTTAACCTTTAAAAAAACAAGGCTAAATAAGAAAGTTAAGAAACCCTATGAATATACCGTGGAAACAATTAAACGCGGGGTCTTGTTTTGTGTATTTCCAACCAAACTGGAGGTCCGGTCCTGCTTGTTGGAAGCCATAATTGGAGCTGTAATATCCTTAAAACTCGCCTCCATCTTTCGGACGATGATTTAGCAACCATCGGTGGAGAATTGGGTTTTCTCGTTTTTCGATCAACCGTGCGTGCTAAACAAGTGGTTATGACAGATTCATCGGGCAGTTTCAGCGATTATTCAACCTTAGTCTGTCGCGTTGAGGTCCTACTCATCACTTCGAGTTCGCCTACAAAGGGTCACTAAAGGTGCTCAAGGACATTAGCTTTGTGCTGATCCTGTCTGTCCCCACTGATCAGAATTACTGTCTCACCATTCAGTCTATTCCGTCCCTTCATAAAGATATCACGGTTTCTTCATCCCTGGTTGGTTTACCTTCGGTTCCGTGAAGTAAATCATCAACACCTTTCAATATGGAATCATTTCTCAACTGTTAATGGTATAGTGTGAAGTGAACGGCAGCTTACTCTGCTTACAACATAAAATGAAGAGGCCTATTTGTCGAGTGCGATTTGAGATTTTGGGTTTTCACATCCAGGAGTCAATCAGATCATGTACCCAGCAGTAACTCCTTACTGAGGTGCGCCGGTGACATCTGTCACTGTTTTTTGCTTGTCAACAATGTCAACAATGGTAGAATGGCAGTCAGGCATTCGTAGCAATAAAGTACACTAAGTCGGTTATGGGAGGAAGCGCTTGATCAGAAATCTATACAACTTGATTATTGTATATTTCAAATACCTAGATGCATATAATTACGATGAAAACGTATTCCCTGCGAACGAATAATTCACTTTCATGTGTCGATATCAGCCCGAGTTTTCTATTTGTAAGGCAAGAATATATCATTATCTTTACAGAGTATACAAATTCATTTTTTTCGGTAATCAGGAAAGGCAAATTGAGTGCACCGTAACTTTGACGTCCCCGGGGTGTTCAGAAAACAGTTTAGTTCTACTGTTTCCCAAGGGTGTACATCCCTGATACGGCTTCACGGCTAAACTTTTCGTGCAATGGGGTGTTCACAAAAGAGTGTGTGATGTACCATGAGGCGTGAGCCCAATGGTGGTTGGTACAGGTTTTCTGGTCAACGCTGGGAATAACTCGGTTGTGCGGCTGGTAATCTGGCCTTCAGATCACGTCATGAGGTTTATGGTATTTCTGTCCCTCAAAAGTGGAGTAAAAACTGTCTAATTCAGCTGGAAAGACGTGATGAAACGTTTTTCTGTGAGTGTAAAACTTAATGGTTGCCATGTAAGGTCCATTGTCTCGTCAGGAAACGATAAGCCTGCGGAAATTTTCGCATGGTGTTCTTTTGGAAATGCATTCGTGTCTGATTTTGCTCATCCTACCGTGCATAGAATGTAACGTTCTCTAAAACGCCCTTCCAGACCTCGTAGTAACAGGTTTAATCAATTCTGATCGTGCTCCCATTCAAACCGGTTGCTGCTTTCGGATCGGTTACCAAGTGGGCTTTATTTTTACAACCGATGTATACCCGTCATCGTAGGTGTTCAACGCTTAACAGTATCAAAATATGGAATGGCTTCATCTAATTCGGGACCATGGCCATCAATTTCATCGGCATGTAGGGCTACGAGGTGTTATTCTTAGATTCCTTGAGACTAAAGGAAGTGGCAATGAATGTACCAGAACTGCTTCACTATATAAATCTGGTTTCAGCATTTTGTCGTAGATAATGTTTTGAGGGTGATGGTTAATCTGCTAACACTCAAACAACTCAAAGGAAGATGAGGCAGTGAATCACAGGCTCAAGGCCACGGGGAACATCGCAAACCACCTGCTTCAACGGATGAGAGATTGCAGAAACGCCAGGCCTTTTCCACCCCAGTAACATCTGTTTATCGCCAGTTGCGTGAGAAGCTAAACAAACAGTAGGCTCCTTAGAAGGTAGGATATTCCGCTTGGATCATTTGGTGATTCGTATTAGATTATTGGGTGAGTTCAAATGAGCGTTTCAGTTGCGCCACGGACAAGCAGCTCATATGTTACACAATCAGGTTCGAAAATAATTGAATGTGGAGGACATTGCCCCGTCCCAATTTCCAGCTTCAATTCCTTCAATCCATATTGAAATTGTTATTTGATATGCAGTCCAACCTGCTACTGTCGCGCGGCGGCAAATGGATTGGCCGCTTTCCTGTCATTGATGTGGGTGTTGTTTGTCAGTTCTCGTCAGCATCAAAGCTAGCTACAAAACCGATATCCTTAATCAATCACTTTTTCACTGGTTTGTTTCCTCTGGATTGGAGGGGTTAGGTCGGCCATTCTTAAGACGAATCTTACACTAGTTGTTTCCTCGACTGAGAGGCAGTGGAGGAAATTCCGAGCCGTGAAATCCAAATCTTTGAAATTTTGCTTGGGATCCTCCAACAAATTTACAGACTTTCATTGACCGCTTTCAACTTTGTAGTCCTGTAGTCTTCAGCAGTATGGAGGAAATTATCTTTGTTCATATTGTCTGTAATCACTGAGGCGGGAGTGCATGTGTTCCATTGGGAATTGAATCAGTGAACGGGAGAGACTCCATCAAAAATACTCAGGGAGTTGGAGGGGGATGTAAGGGACAAATTATACTATTCTACTGCATCCTGGTATCCTGTTAGCACCAGTTGGATGTAATCGAACTTAGCTATGTATATAGTATAGTGAACTCATCAAGATGTCCTTTCGCCTAGTGTGCAAAGCCGCAAAGATTGAACGGAGCTGCTTCAATGAACTTGTTCTATCTTGTCCAACTCCAGTGGGTCTGGCGATCTGCAGGAATTCCAGGGAACCTGTTAGTGCCAAACGGAGATAATGTATACTGCATTGGGCTGTTGAACACATTGTGCTCGAATGCTGATCTATTTATGCGGGAACTTTCGCGTCATTGGATGTTTGGTTGTAAGCTTATCAAACCGGAGGTTCGGTGTCATGAGTGCATAGTACTGGGTGCGGAATTAAGTCTAACTCTAATTGCGACCGTGGAGGTATGGATTCTCACTGTAAAACCTACATTTCATCTTCATGATATCATCAGTAGCAGTTCACTTCCGCCTGTTTTCTACCTACTTCACGTGTCTGTTGGATACCTATGAGAAACCTGATGTGCTCAAGCTAAGTGCATCTCGTGGGTGGATTTGTTGCTTGTAGTTGTTACCTGTTTCTGAAGCTACTTTTGAGCCCATTCAGGGGAGTATCACTGAAAGGTGATTTGAGTAGCGAGACTCAATCCAAACGTGGTTATCTCACCGCTTAGGCTTGTGGAGGAAATTAATAACGGATGTGGATTGGCGGCTTAATTTGTCAAGAGCCTTAAGGATCGCTCATTCTATCCTCCAGGTGGGTTTTTCTCGGGGTCGGTGTACTACTGTGTTGGTTTGTTCTGTGCGTAAAGTTATCGGTTCCGCACGTGCACTTCATCTTGATGGTGAAGGGCGTTTGACATTGAACCTACATGCATCAAGAAAACAGCTGTCGTGACTTCCGTAGAAAATACTTTGCTGTCCACCGGATCATTCTGTCTAGCATTGTGACCATTAGTGCGTTCAGATGCTCAAAAACCATCTGTATTTTCCTACAGGCACCTACTTTATTCGAAGGTTAGATGCCTTAAGTTTTCATCATGTTGCTAGTGGTCATTAGCAAACTTCCATCACTTCTTAAGGTTATGCTGGCTCATTCACCGACATTTATCCGCTGGGACTTGTTCGGTACCTAAAATGAGCATTCGGACCACCAGAGAACAGACTCCTTCCAATTCATTTTTCTGAGAGAAGTAATGTGGAATTTCCGTGTTCATACGTTGCACCTTGGAGTGGGTGGTGAAGCCATTTATCAGGGAACCGTAAACATGTGCTGTTCGCCTCACTTATGTGTCGGCCAAGGGCACTTTAAGTGATTGTGTTTTTTTGATCCTGGTTCTATATATTTGCTGTTATACGCAGCAATTTACAGCCATTTACTTCAGGACTTCATAATTCTGCAACTGTGCAAGTCATTCCAGGCAACAGTAGCTTGAAAAGGTATTCCATTTCAGTCTTTTTTTAGTACTCAAGACTTCTGATTTTGAGACTCAATCGTAACGGTAACCATAAAGTAACAAGAGCATCAAGGATCAGATGCACGGGATACGAGGAAACCGTCACCCGACTGTCACGAAAGCATGGACAGTAGGCTCTAATATAACTCTTGGGCGATTACAAGGAGAGCTTTGCAAGGTGGAGAAAATTGAAAAGCAAACATGCATTTTCGGTATATTGGAACAATGGGGACCTTCCTGTAATATGGAATATGAATTCGGAGGAGGTTCCAAGGTATAGAATATGTTTCTCCTAGCCCGCGCGACATTGCGGACGTGTGCGAACCACGTTGTCAATGCAGATCCTCCCAATTAGTGTGCAGTGTTTTGGACCTGGCTGATCAGTCCAACTCAGGGGCTGGCCTATTAAACCACCCAAGGGATTGATATCTTTTCATTTGATAGCACAAGCTATCTGTTTTTTAGAGCAGAGAAAATGATCTAACGCAATGTTTTCTACTGTGATGGAACGGCATAAAGAGAGAGCCCCATCCTAGGCATGATCATGTCTCACGATGAGTTGCCTCTGAAAAATGCGTTTTAGTGGTCATAATGACGAGAAAAATTTTGAAGAGTGGAACGAGAGGTTCAACTATAAGGCAATCGATGTCAGCGGAACCAAGGGATTTTTGGAAAATAATAGGTCAAGAAGGTAGTAAGCTGCAGTTGTTGACTGGAACCGATAAGAACACGGGTCACACGAGTGACGGAATTCGATAAGTAATCTCATTTGTACACTAATTTGGTTTTGACGAGATACTCAATTGAATCCAGCTGAGTAGCTCGTTTATGGTGGCTGAAGAGATTTCAGCAACCTTATGTGTAGTGTTACGTCTAGAGTGACGGGGTTCTTAGGAACAGAAGAACACTAGCTACTATGGAGGGTTTCTGGTGTTTATTATCTGATGGTTCATACGAAACATATTTGATGTTCTGGTGGCCCGTTCCCGGTCTTCGTGGGCAGTGACGCGCAATCTTGGGTACACCTTGACTGCATTGTGGTCGGCTCTGTCACTGGTTTCAACGCCGTACTCGGTCAGAGATGTTCAGCCGATGTGCTCAAAGTACTATGTGGGGTTGAAGTTACTCCTGGCATTCGTGCCATAGGCATAAGGCACACTAGCACTCTTAACCGGATGTTTAGTTTACGTTTGAGCTTGGTCGTTTATTCATCGTATTGGTAGGCTCCCATGAACCATTTGGGGGTGTTTCAAGGTGTTGGAAGCTTTGCTTGTCACTCGTCACATCAATTTATACGTGTCCGTAAGTGTGCTCCGTAATACCGTGTGGCTTCGGTGTCTGCATGCAATAGGATTAGCTGTACTTGATACTCGTACAGAATGCAATATTCACCGCACGCAGCTAAGCCCATACCCTAGGATAAATCTGTTGACAGTAATAGATGAGAACCAGAAAATTGTTACCTTACGAACGGTTGTCACTAGAAAGAACGGCATATCCAAACAAGGTCAGTTTCGTGTGACAGGAGACGCACTCAAAAAAGTGTAGTCTTCCGGCCTTCGGTATGCATGCAAGTCCCAACGTATCCTCCTTTTGGTGTTTTTTCATTCATCTGTTGCCTGTCCGTCAACAAAGTCTGAGCGAGGCAGATTTCCTGATAGTGTACTCTCCCTCAAGAATCACCGGGAGCAAAGGGTCTCGGCGGACGCCTGTCAAAATGAAAGATGAGTGTGCTGCACGTCCTCAAAGGATAAATGAAAATTCAGCGTTAAGACCCGTTCTTTTGGAACGCCACAAACATTAGTGAGCTTGCGAAGACCCCATGGGACGGGTAAGCCGGGGCGTAACTTTCCTGGTGTTTCCTTAGTTGGTAGGCCGTCGTGACGTTTGGATCACGGCAGGTGCCGTTCTGAACACACGCTGACTCGAACACAGTGCGGGCAGGCAACTGACGACTGATATGCACCTGCAGGGGTACCCTCTTGGTTGCAGAAATAATCTGTGCACTGACTGCCTCACCAGTGTCATTGTGAGTTCATCGTGTTCATTAGACGCTTGCAGCAACTGCGCGTTCTCGTTGAGCCCGCTAATGGTGTACAGTGATATCTGATACACCACCAAGAGTAGCGGGCATTTTCATTCATCTCTTAGGGGGGAAGGGGAACTGCCAAGTCAGATATAAGTATACCAGGTTTTCTGAGAAAAGGCAATTTGAAAGGTTTCTTCACAAACCAATCAATGTCCCCGATTTTACTTATCAGTGTGATATAAAATAAATTGTACTGTGTTTCTGCAACATTTCCCACAAGTTGCAGATATCTTGATTACTTGAGTGTGCTCGTTGTCTTTGTTTTCCAATTTTAAAGTAGAAACGAACTGAAATGGTCACCGATTAGGGATACAAACCGAAAAAAGTCATGCATAATTGTCTCACAAATCACCCCAGCGGAAAATGCCACCCAGTGCATTCTTCCATTGTTTGCAAGGATAGTTCTGTTTCATTCTCAAAACCACGATTTGTAGCACAGGCTTTGTTCAATACTCCAGAAAAACATCTTAGTAGCCTCGGACCCAGCGGTCCCGGGTTGTTACGTAAACAGACTACGATGGGTGACGATCACATGACGTTTTATCAATCAGTACCGGGTATGAGTGAAGTTACGAACCGGAATCTGATTGTAATGTCCGACTTTTCTTGGCAGTGGTTCTTCAAACATGCAAGCAGCAAGTAAAAATAAATGATTTAGGCATGTTCCACAAGTTGCGTGAACCTTCCATCTGAGTAGCCACTCAATGCGTGACCAGGTGATGTTAATTGCGTGTGGCACTATATCCTGTCTGAATTCAACTACTGATCAGCCGTTCATGGCAAAACTATGTACCCTTCAAATACTGTTCGGGAGGTCGCGCTACCGAGTCCTACTACGAGGTCGTGTGATTCCTTACAAGAGCGAAACATGATAAGGACAGTGGCAACAAAGGAAGTTTGGTTTCTGAGGTTGGTTCTAGTAGTGACCTCTTCTAGGAAGTTGGCGCAATGAAAAGTTCCAAAGTGAATCGTTTCGAACAATAGGTCTATGGCAATGACAATTCCCGGAAGACCGATAACGAGGGTGTCACATACACCTATCGAACGTTGGCAATTGATGAGGGTGGGACGGGTACGTGCTACATGCATGTGGTAAATCAACCAGAAGTTTGTTTCCTTCAAGTTGGAACGACTGTCTTCTACGCGCAGTCCAGACTGTCGCACACCTGAGGACCCACTGGAACCGGCTGAAAATTCAGTGATTCCTGATTCCACTGTCCGAAACCATTTTAAGCTTTAGCAAGCATTGTGGAGACAATCTAATATTGAGTATTGATCAGTTGGGAATGTGGTTCGCATCAGCATTATCAGGTTTGTTACGCTGTGCAGGTTGTTAAGCAACATACAGAATACGTATTGTGTGAATATCAACCCGTTTGTCCTGACAAGTACAACCAATTCTTCCAGGAGTCTAGGAAATTAGAGTTATGAAGATCGGACACACCAGTGAGCAAAGTGCACCGTGTAATAATGCCAGCACGAGCTAGCAGTGTTGCTATAGGTAGATACTTGTTGGTTTTTCCTGTGTAATGGTCGGTACCGACTCTTGCCTCTGGATTACTCTCATGGCATTTGTTTCGGGCTTTTACACGTCTGGTCGTTTGCTAGCCTTCGGTTGCCGATTCAAATATGTTTCATCACTAGCAAGGGACACCCTGAGTCACCCATAGCTCGTGTATTGGGATGCAGTTGTTCCATCTGTTGCAGGTAATGTATTTCTGAATACTGGTCGTTTCTTTTCATCTGGGAGGGCAATATTTATTGGAATTGTCACGTATTTCAGTGTTGAGGAAGTGTGTTATCGAATCCACTGGCCTGTGTATTCCAGCTTATTGTTATAAGGATAGGCCATTATTAAAACATGCACAAAAGGACTTTCGGGGTGTTTTCGATTCGATACAACATTGCTTGGTGTAAATACCTAGCTAATTTTGTCGGACTGGCTCCCAGTGAGGGTTATTGGCTTCTTGTTCATCTTAAGTTATCGGGCAACACCGATTGTCCGCTCGGTTTCATCCCACAAAACCAGCTCATTGCTTGGAACATTGTTGACGTTTCCATTGATTTCCCATAGCTGATATCGGATAAATCGGTCAAAAGGTGTTGTACTGCAACTACAGGAACTTTTTCTATGGAGGTTTCGTGTTTTCCAACAAATTGCAGAAAAGGCTATGGCCAGTTTGTCGTAACAACACCGTGGCGTCTCGACACTGAGGAAATTCTGTACTGATTTCGGTATCCGAATGTTCATAGTCGATTATTTGAATTCGCGACTCCACTATCCGGTGCAATTTTATTTGCATAATGATGAAGATAACGATAGTAATGTGACACCCTCTCGGCGCTTAGCCGTTGCGCAATATCAGCGATGCATGAAGGCTGAGATACTGCATGGTTGCCCTAGCCTAGACAGAAACAATCGAAGAGTTAGGATTGAGCTCGAACTGTGGACCTCTTGCGCCCAACCACAATTATCTCGAGCTGCTGAAAATATATTCGCCCAATCAATTCAGTCGAGTTAATTGATCTGATTTGTTGGGTTCCATCCGATTGCGGAGAGCAAATAAAAAATGAAATGTGGCAGACAACATGGTCCAACCATGGAATTGCTACATTCGGAATCAATTTCCGAATGCCATGGACTGTATAACTCAAATGAAGAACTATTACGCAATGAAGTTTCAGGCTTCTGTCGCTTTTCGATCTATCCTATCTATTTATCTTCGTGAATTTTAGAGCACGCGATTTTTCATTTTATCCATCTAGCATTTCCAATCGTCTGGAGGCCATTTACTAGCCTCCTCCAATCGATCGTCAATACCTGCACGCAAATCCTCACTTTCAATTTATCGCACGAAAGTGTCCAGGCAAATGTGAGCGGTTGCTGTCGTTTCAGGTTTTAATCGACCATCATTCTTCTCTACTCGAACCTTCCCTCTGCATTGTTACTCACGTAAGCCTTGGTAATAAAATTTGTTTTCGGTATATCTGATGTAACAGTGCTCGAGTGCTCCATTCAGTTGGTTACTTCATCTCCAAGGGCATCAACAAGATATGCTTGAGTCGTTATGCAGTTCGGCATATTCAAACTCAGATCTCTAGGCGTCCCAGCGTTGCCTCCCATTCGTGTCTGTAGGTGACAGTGAATATGGAATCTCTATTCTCATACGCACTTCGCTCACCGTTCCAACTTATTTCCATGGGGTGGACGAATCTTGCACTGTACTGATTCGGAATGGATCTCTGACAGGTCTTGGTGGTCCCAACTCACAGTAAGCGCTGTGTTGTGCCGCGAAGCTCTTGTTAGCAGTGAACTCAGACTGAACTGTCAGATTTACGCCCAGTCTTTTACCGCACGGGATGATTGTTTCCACGGATAATAAAGGTCGAAATCCCTGTTATCACTGCCGCTTTAGTTCAGGTGAAGATAAGTACAAACAACTAAATTTACGATTCAGTGGAAGCCTTGGAATGAAGTTATAACCTCCGTTAGAGTGTATACCTATGTTTACTCCACTGATCAAATTACAACCTGAGGTTTTCGCCTCAGGTCCTATATGTTCGTGCCCAGGTGCTTACCGGCAGGAAAAACTCTGCAGGTCCTGGTTTCGCATATAACATGATGTCGAGCTGTTTCCACAAATTCCTCAATCAACCTGAAGCATCCCAACTCTGGTTCATCGATTGCCCGGCTAGGCCACATTCGCGTACAATCTGCATATCTTGACAAGATTTTCTCGTCCAAACTGCCGTTTTCCGCCAGTGGTTTCACCTTGGAATTGGGAACCTGGTAGGCTGTCAGCACATTCGCTGATTTACAATCACGTAAGAACGATTTTCTTCAACCCTTGTTAGGGGTTATCTGCATACGGATGTAACCGTCAGGTTTCACAAACAGCGTCCCTTGAACTCCGCCTCCCGTTTCCTTGATTATTGCTTATTTGGACGTTGTAAAGAAAACTATATGGGTCTGGAAGAGCAGAGGAACTGGTTGCGTTGAGGTGTTGCTGGCTGTCAAGAAGTACCCTATTGAGTTCTTCGCGCAAAGTCGAAAAATCTCGGAAAGTGAACTCGCAGGTATTTTCTAACTTCCTTGCATTCCACAATCAGATGTGCTAAATGGAACCCAGTTCAACACTTGCCTAGATCAGTCGGTAATTGCCATCCGCGTCCTGGGAGTACATCAGATGCTCACAATATGTGGTTCAGCTGTATTCTCTCGCTACATTTTACCCAGCCTTGACTGCCTCGGTAGGTCCTGTTAAACCAGAGAACTGTCTACGCGAGGGTAGGCCTGACGAGTAACCGATCCACTACTGCGCTCTAAGCTTTACATTCAGAATCGGTTGGAATCGCCACTGGAACTATGATGTTAAACTCGACGAATAGACTTGTCGACAATCTCGATTCATAGAGTTTACACGGCAGCAACCAGGGGACGTGTATATCTGTTGTTCTACTAAGTTGAACTCAACTGATGTGCCTCCTTTCCCTGGTCTATTGGTATTAAATGAGAATTTTGCAAGATGTCACTGCAATGCTATATTTGTTTCGCCAAATTAAGTTGTGTTCATCCGCACATGTGTCTCCGGTCAAAATGGTGTGGAACAGACAGTCACACTAAGCAGCGAACTGCTAGCTAATTCGCAGTAAAACGGTCAATCTGGTGAACCTTTGGCACAATTTGAATGCTGTTCGCTAGGTTGTAAACTTTCTTAGTGCGCATGCTGAATTCTCAGTTATTATTGTGTGATCGGGCTTCCGATCGTTCTTTGGGGAGCAGGCGCGATGAGACATGTTGAATTTGTCACGAAAGCCACAGTAAGAACGCCTGGAAATCGAGCTGCACCCAAGGGTTAAAAAGACTTGATACTTGCGTAAATAACGCGCGTTGTTAATCAGGAATGGGGGTTAAAGGGATTTGATTGCAGTAGAAACGTCGTGATGACCATTGTCATTAATCGTGCATGCTGCCAGTCGGCTTTAACCGATTATTGTGCCAGCAGTTCACGAATGAAGAAGTAACGCGAAGTTGTTAGAAAATAGCACTAGAGAGAATTTCAGATTTGTCAATACTAATAAAACTGAATCACATCAAGCAGAAACAATTTTGGTCAATTCTTTTGGTTCCAAAGTAGTATCGTTATGCATCATTATTTGGTCAATTTAATTTGCACCTAAAAGAGTAAGTTACGAAGTATGGCAATCACGTCCATTAAAGTTAGCCCCAGTGCCCACCTAACTTGACATGTTGGTTATCATTTCTTCTGCACAACTACCTGGGAGACCTAATTTTTCGTTAGCTTTTGTCAACGATTGGTCTGGTGGTAATTAGCAATAACGCTGAGGTTAAATAGTAATTATCTCCGTCAATGTATTCTGCGTAGCTATCGCTAGGACTGCAAGGGTGTTTTGCTAAATGTGTTCTCCCTCACAAGATTTATCAGTTCTGATTTCTACGGTCGAAAAGTTCACAAAATAGGACGATGAGTCGGAAGCGCTGGTTGTTTCTTGAATTATGAAAATTCCGTCCATCAAGTCTGATAAAGCCAATTTCTAGGTGGAATCCACATTAGTGCGGTACAACTCTGTGGGGCCACATCGTCCATCATCGCGTGCTATTGGTTTTCGTTTGCTGTAAACGCTAGCGGAAAAGTTACCACGGGGAGTGTGCATTCGAACCACTTCATTTTGTGGAGTACACTTGACGGGATCAGCTAACCACCCAAACTTCTTTCAGCCTTTCCTGAGATTTGTTCAAACGCAGTACATCTAGATTGTGATGAACGTACAGCTTACAAAGTTATGGTCGAGTCGATAGAGTGATTATCAACGAGAGATGAAACCGGAATATAAGGGAGTTGCTAAAGTGTGGAGACGTTTCGGATTCACCAGGTGCTAGGCTATGCAAGCGAATATGGGGTTGCAGGAGCTACTCGGTGTGCTCAGTTTCGTTGGAAACTTCTAATATCCTAGAAGACAGTGCCTAACATAAGGTTTTTCCACGCATCCATGAGGATTAGTTTTGGAAAGTCTGAACAAACTTCTGAATACCTGTTGTATTCGTGGTCAACTAAGCTTCTCGGAATACCAATGTACTGGGACATGTTTCAGTGAGTTGAACACACTTCGGTGACCCTCAGAATCCAGGAGGAAACAGGCTAACAGTTGGTTCGGCGAAAAATGATGGATGTGGTAATGAACTGGAAAGCAAGAGTTACAATGAAACAGTAGTTCGGTTGTTCACGGAATGCTTGGTTGCAGCGATAACCCACGAATAAAATTACCCCGCTTAGGGCTAACCAGGTAGGGGCAATCCTCGAGTTCCTATTTACCTTTTGTTTTACTTGAACCCGAATTGTACACAATTCGCGAAATATACTCGTTTGTAAAGTAATCTGGTTTTACTAGGAGACTAAACTTCATTCTGGTAGGAGCGAATGACGAACTATTACGAAGAGTCGCTTTCAAGAGAGAATCTACGGGTACTGATAGTGTCGTGCCCATTTATTATTTTACACTGGGTTTTATGGGGATTGAGACCTCGTCGGCACAAAGATATGAAGTAATCTGCTAGAAATGCGTTGATAGCGCTTTTCTGGAACGACTGAAACCATGATAACATGATGCGCTGGAGGATTTACTGAAAACGAAGCGCCCACAAGGTAATCTGAAGGTCGCCTGCACATTTGCATGCCCTCTGCGAATCAGGATGTGAACGGTATAGTCTCGTCGAAAGGACGCTTTTTACTTTGGCAGTTACAATTATACATGAACGTGTCGGAGAAATAACAGGAAAGTATGTGCGGTTAGACGGTAGCCTTTTTTGCGAGTGCGTTATGGGTATTTCTCACTTACAGAAGCCACTTCCCATCGACTTGTGTGAAAGAATACCTCGTGGGTAAAAATCATCAGTGGTGGCCGTTGAGTTGCGTTCTGTGTGAATGACCGGGGTGTTTTTAGGCTCATTGTCGTCTGGGTTGATGGTTGATTCGTTCTTGGCTTAAGCGCACACGCAACCATGGATCGATCGCTTTGTTAACCACCAAACTACGCTCCAATCAGTCACCGTTCATTGCGTACAGATTTGTGCTGACGTCCAACGTAGATCCGAATCCATGCATCCATATGTATGACTGTACCCTTGTCGAAAGCTATCTCGTAACGTTCTTGGGATTTTACCGATTATTTTGGGGTTTACTTACACTGTCGCGGCGCTGCTGTGAGTGTAGATATCACAAGAATACCCTTGTCGCGAACCTTCATGATAAAGTTTATGTTCATCATAAGAAACAGCCCTTGCGCATCATCCTCGACTGCATAGCATCAATGTTCAACACTAATGCTTCGCCGGCGACAGCTCTTGCGCAGTCAATTGTGACGAATATGCCATATGAACCAACTGTCAAAAGACTAATCAGGTAACCCGGTGTCAGATCTTGTTTCTAGTAAGTGATGGACAATGGCTTTTTTTATTCAGAATGAAGCAAAAACAATCGGTCAAGACTAGTTTGAATGTGCTCAGAGGATAGCGCTTTGTCAGGTGGTTCATCTCACTCCATTAATGGGCTTCGTCACAGAACCACACAATCGTCAATGTTTTTTACCGACATTCCATTCCCCGTGGTAAAAGAAAAAGTGCCAAAAATTAATCGTGGAATTTTTAACTGGCGTGAAAACAGAAAATGACGTTTGCGTGCAGGAACTGTACAGCTTCGCCGCAAAACCCTCATAGTTTCTATTTGGTGCACCTTTATTGTTTATATGAGTGCAACTTTGTCGGCGCTTTTCCTTTCTTGCCCCCGGTTAGTCACTAACTCAACTTTGAAGCCGTAGACTTCCTCATCTTTGTGCACCTGCCTTGTTAGTGTACAACACGAAATGTCATGTGGGACCGAAATCCGTACTTCAAGTTCGTTAGTCCAGCTGCGGCTGATTAGGGGGAAGCATGAAGTACTGCGTCGTTCGAACATCCTACCTTCCTCGCTCCTTGTCACAGTAACAAGTGACAATAATTCGTGTCCCGATGTGTGAGAATTGCACGCGTAATCCTAAATGATCGGCAGTACTAAATAAACATCCCACTCCATGCTCCAAATTCCATAATCGAGAACTTCAGGGTAGTGTTTGTGCGCTATCCGTTACTCAACCTTTTCGAGGTAACGGTTAGCTATTTTTGATTAACAGACCATCGTCCCCTCCGTGGGTTTCTGTCGTGATGGGTCTGTCTAGCACTCGTGCTCTTGGAGAAGGCATGCCAATAGGTACTATTTTTGCTGATAATTCGCATTCAAACCGCATGTCCTGAAAGTCGTATCAAGTATCAGCAAATCAGGTCCATGTGCAAATTAAAGGGGATTCTCTCGATTATAATATTCTACCGAATGTGATGCACAAAGACCGCCAATGTTTCTACTGACGCCATTCGAAATATCGCAGTGTATGTTCTTGGCATGAGACGGCTACTGTCAAGTTGAGTACTGTGAGATCTTTGCGCCTTCATGACGGGTTCGCGTAATTCCTGTACCACTTGTTTACAAACCCTATATGGTATGGCATGTAACCTGACCCATTGGTTAGCATACCGTCACTCCCTATTTGGACTGTCTACCTAAGTTCGGTGTTTTTCATTGTTTGGTGGCTCACGTCGAATGACGTTCGCCGAGGAGTCCAACTGATGGCGTCTTATTTCGAAGCGGTGCTCAGATGTTACACGTCACTGTTCCGAGGTAGCTTTTGGTTGTTTCCCACATGAACCTAAGGCCGTCTGTAATATGGCCGTGCTCTTTTCACTCTGCTGGGTCACCGTTGTATGCCAATTAAGCAGAAGTATTTGTTACTGCTGTATTGATGCCGATGATGGTGATTACGGGCTGATAACAATCTTAATTTGAATCATGTCGTTTAAACAAACGTTATGGGGAGCACCTAAATAACGGGTGGCCGTCATTATGTTTGCCGGCTAGGGATTCAACATGGTCAGTCCTTGAGGTTTCATAGCATCCAGAAACATAGGTCAACGATCTTGCAATAACGCAGAAGTCTTCATCGAAGCGTCGTCATTATGCGACACAAGGACACTACGTTCATTGTGGGAAATCCGTGCGGCCTTGTTGTATAGTTTTTAAATCCAGTGCATTATTGGGAACTACAGCGCGGTAGTTCCTAGTTTTTGGCTACCGTGAACAGCCTAGTAAATACATGCCAATGGATTAGCAGGACGAAGGCTGCCCGTGCCAACTGAAGCGTTGGGACCATAATCCCGCATCTTTTGAGGCTGTGTTTTAATTCACGACATTTATATTGCAATCTACATGGCGCCTCAACGTCTCCATGATATTAGGATCGATTTCAGTCTGTAGAGAGTGACTAAAGGGCTAATCGTCAAACGTTAGTGAAGGGACTTGTTGAAACTTTTCGAAAGGGTTACAAAGCTTGTCCTCATAACGCCTATCTGGAGTCATTTAGAAAGAAACATCGTTACATCTAAGGACACTGGAGGATAGACACCGGCCCTGAAGCCGTTTGACGAATTTGTTCAAGCTTGTTTATAAGTCCAAATATACTTCAGGAATGCAGCTTGTAGAATTGGTCACAACATTGTTGGTGTGCTTGCATCGAGTGAGGACATCATGGATGTTCATGCAGCTCACAGTGGGAAAATGAGGGGGGTGACACAGATCCTTGAATCGTACACGTGTCAGTGGAATGCGAGATGAGTGGATCCTCGGCTACATAGGCCTGCCAGTTTCGTCTGGTTGATGAGGTAGTTCAGTTTCAACCTAAACACGCACTTCTGCCTTCGACACACCGCAGGATCTCGATCAATGCTGCCAAACGCGTTCGTCTAGTCCGAAAAACAGCAGCTGGGCATTTCTGTCAGATGAAAAAGCAACCGAGTGGACCGGATATGCAGCAGCACCTGGCGTGGAGTGGTATGGTCGACAGGCCATCTTGTGTTAGTCTTCAACTAGCAGGGTAGTTTACATTCCACCTAACGATACTCTTTGGGGTACTATTTGAGAGAGTAGAAGATACAGGTCGAAACACAGGGGTTCCTCTTTTTGGCGCTGGTGTTATTCTTGCATTGCCATTTTCCAAACGCAGGCATTTGTTGAAAGAGGTGCTCAAAGGTTTAGTTAGTAAGACAGTGAATCCCTTGGGTCACGGTCACTCAGGTTGTCCCTAAACTACATTACCTGCTATAGTGGCTGAGTTATTACACTCTTGGTCAGTACCCAGTATAGCGGATGGGTTAGGAATGACCAGAGATTCGCGATTGAGTTTCACGACAGTTTCTGGTTGCGAAGTGTCGTTTACACGTAATTAGCTGGTCAACTGTTCACAGCGTATACAAGGGTCATGTCATGGAAGCTGATAGATTCAGTGATACGCATCATACCTCCCAACTTGTTAGTGCCCTCTCATAGACAATTCTCCCCTTTAAGCACTCGTAATTTTTTTTTTCAGAAATAAACATGCCTATTCTTACAGTCCACTTTGAAACAGAAGGCTAGGATGCGGTGAACACAGAAACTGCGTACGAACAAGATGATACTGCTGTTTACAGGAAAGTACTCCAACTGACAGTTAAAACGTGTGGGAAAGCGATATAAGAAAAAAGCATTTAAACCCATCGAAATAACCGGCAACTAAACAAGGAATCATTCCAAAGCTGGCACTATCACGATGTAGATTAGTCTCAATGACTGGCCCAGGTGCATGGGTTTCCGAGGAGAACGGATAGCTGACTGCTGAAAAGTCTGCAATTTAGCACCAGAGAGCTGACACTGAGTGATGAGGAATCACAAAGAAAGCACGATAGTTTTACCCCGTTACGGAGCAGCCGGGACGATTCACTAGGGCTGTGTGGTAACTATCTAGCTCGATAAGCCTAGTGTGCACATTAATGCGCATCGTGTCTACTAAATATTTCTTTGCGCATGTTAGATAGTAAGGTTAGGGCTATAGTCAATGCATCACAATCCTAAATCGAGACTGAACTTGGATCTTTTCTGGGAATACTTCCTCAGTATCGCCGTTTCCTTTCTCACGCGTACCCATGGGCATCAAATTTTTTTCAGGTCACTTTGTAGGGATGTGCCTTGGAATTCGTTGAGAAAATGGAATGCTCTCGGTTGAAGGGTGTAGAAGCAGCATTGAGAGAATCGTCATTCCTGGTATATGATAGCGCGGATAGATCGTTGACCCATCATCATTGTATGCAGGGGCGCTTCCCCAAACGTTTGACAGACAGCATCCTATTGCTTCTGCATTCAAAATGTTCGAAGTTCGCACGGAGTGCTCGTCATTTCTGACCTTAGTGATAGAGGAGAAAGGAGTTCATTCAATCAATATGTTTACGGAGAACGAAGCGATCGCCATCGCTTGTGAATGCTTACTCTTACACGGTGCGTTAAGTGGTGGGTGCGAGCAACAATACGTAACCAGTCGGTTACCACTATAGTACACTACAGAGGAAAACGCCGACTCGACTGAGTGTTTGAACACTGCAGTAGTTGGACTTGACAGCGCCACGAGGTAAAGACATTGGTAAACTGACAGACACTGATCCACCGTTGTCAACAGTCAAGCGGTTCTCACTCCGTTGACAGTCCCCGTCGGTTTTAGATTGCCTTGGAGATTTCGTTACCGAACAGTAACGCCTTTTGAGAGAGTTTTGGGACTGTGATTTTTAACAAAGCTGATGAATTTCACCTATGAATAGGGAACAGTCACGCATGTAATGAATGTTATGTCCTGCATGGCGTATCCCTATTCAAATCTTTGAGAAACTGGTTCTATGGACGACTCACTGATCGAAATAGGATATTTACTGGATCGCAATTTGAGGCTTCCGGTAGACACAACGCTCCAGTTGAGTGCAAGTACGCCAGACATTGGAGTGACCGTAAGAAGAAAATCTGTTTTCCAGTCTCGGTACGACTAAGAATAGCTACCGCTGATTAGCTCAAATTAGAATGACATTTGAATATACTGTTTTCTTTCAGAAGTAGACCCTCAAAAGGTGTACTATTCAGACAAGGGGAATGTTGTTACAATTTCACCAACTCCGAGGGGCACTCAAAAGCTCTCAATGCGTAGTTACTCAAACTTATAAGCGAAGATCCAACATCAGGAATCCATAATCCTCACTGATTAAAATGGTCACTGTAAAGTCATGGCTTGACGGGGCAGTGAATAAAAATGAACGGTCATGAGTCGGGGGTGCCATACTATCTAATTTTGACCGCACCCAGTTTATGACCAACAGCTTTCAGATCGGAGGCTGAGCCTTCTACGTTTTTACGAAAGTCTCATCTTATCACTCCCATTATTCAGGGGATATGTTCTGCTAACAAATATCAATAATGATAAATCACTGCTCTTGTGCTTTCATTCTCTCGTTATTAGTCCAATTTCGTACTTTGACGAACAGTAATTTTCAGACACAAAAGTTTGGAATAATGTACAACCTTCACACAAAACACAGTTGTCAGTGTGGAATCAAGACAGTCATCATATGGCATAAGTCGACTTGACGGAGTGATGGTCGATCAACGACCAAGCGTAGCTTTTCATAATCGAGAGCTTATCCTTCAACTAAAGTTAATTAGGCCGAAAAGATTGATTTCACCCGCGCGATAGAATATCGATTAAAATTTCAAAACCCCGTACCATCATCAGACGGCTGAATTCATCAGTTTGTGGTTACGGCCTCTGGCTTTTATAACGTTATTCATTGGAACGGTTTCCACCCGCTTAGATAGCACGCAACAAGTTTCCGAAAGCACAGCTTGTTTGCTGATGTGCATGAACCACGTAATTAATGTAAATTAACAGATTTCACATTTGGGAGGTTTAATGAGTACTGTCGTCAATGAATATGTCAAACTGTGTGGATAAAATCGCTGTCTCAATTGCTCGTACCCCAGCCAACTTAAGAAGTTGCACAATTGTTGCAGTGTATACAGCTATGATTTCCTCCATGAGTACGTGAGCAAGAAGTTTTGTCCAAGGGTGCCTTTGGTCCAGGGGTCCATGAGTGCTAAGGGAGTTTCAGAAGACGCAAAATATGTAAGTCGGAGCACTGAGGAAGGTCACCTTCCTGTACAATGCTTGTGAATCCCGCTCAGAAATCGAAGTCATCCAACAGTCAGTGCGCTCACCTGTCATTCCAAAGAGGTTGCCGCAATATGCCATAAAGTATAAGTGAATCACATGCAAAGTGTAATCTGGTCCTAAACTTGTTCACCTATGAACCCCAAAAGACATTCTTTGTTAGGGCTCATTAAGGTCCAGTCAACTTCAGCCGGATAGATGGAAATCGTTAGCCAGCTCAGCTTGGCTACAGAAGCAGCAATCTAGCAATATGCGCGCAAGGTTTCCCCCACTTGGTGATGGAATCAATAACACTGACCTCCAAATTTTGTTCTTCCCACAGGCCGTTTGAAGTGCAGTATCAGAGTTTCAATGATCTGTAAACTACTGCCATCCTCAAAGCTCGACAGAGAACTGAAGCCAAGTCTAGTAAGATCTCGTCAATTACATCTCAGAAATGCTTTCAGACGAATAATTGGGCGAATAATCCAGAGGGTATTCATACGAGGAAGGGCATGATAGCTTACGAATCCGTAGTTTAGGAAAACGTGAATGGAAGAGCAGAAGATAACTATTTACAGGTCAGTAAATATCACTAGTTCTTCCTCGGCATTCTCGTTTTTAAAAAGTGAGACTCACTAGGAATGCATAGTTTCAAAAGTGGTTTCTTGCAGCGTGAAACATCCTGGTATCATGATTTCGAACCTGGGAGTACGTCGATGCCGCGCATCAAAGACGGTTATTTCAGTCCCAGTACTGAAGATTATCAACAGCAAGCTAGCTGTGATTTAATCTTCCCTGGGTCGTTTTCTACTTTCGACCTTAAACTCAGCAGACAGACCCGCTGACAGAATGATTCACACTGTATGATCGCTATGTAGACGGTAGTTTTTTGTGTGTCAATGACAACTTCAGCACCATCAATTCAGTTCAGAAAAATACCAGATACACTCCTGAGCCTGAATAAAACGTCTGACTAAAATCAGTTTTGATACATTGGAGAACGGAATGTTCAAAGACGTCTCTCTTGAAGAGGTCGGTGTAGTCACTTCATAGCTACCCCTCATTATAAAAACGAAGGTTGGTCAATCGAGCTTTCAGCCCATAAGTTAAGTCAATTCATTTGGAAAAGTCGAGAACCGTACAGTTGTTTCATCCTCATTGGGAATCATCAGCGGTGCGCATCTCACGAGAGATCTAGCCAAATGGATTACCGCCATTCTTTTCAGTAGATTACTGCGCCTAATTTGCGTGTACGCCTAACAGCCAACCACAGATTTTACAACGAACCTTTTGGGGCTTGCGGACCTTCTTATTCTCTACCTAACTCCGCCACCTTTTCGGGCAGAAGTGTACCAGGGACTACGGTATTTCTGGAACGGGCAAACAGCTGTCTCTATTAGGGCTTTACCGCTAACTACCAGCGGCTATTCCACTACATGACTGACTAGTGATGTGAACGTGAATTCTACAAATGCCTCAAACACGTACAACAAATCAACAAACAATTTGTCCAGCAGGTTTCAAGCGACCGTGGCGCTACCTGACTGGGAAATCGATCGGCAGCCAAGACAGTTAGTGGGTCATCGTCCGAGCCATCGGGCAAACCAATCACATCGCTCAAGCGTGGACACGTTTGCCTATTAAGATGTGAAAATCCTGACGCGTCCAGTGTGCGCTTGTGAACTAGTGGTAACATCTCGCCTCGAATTATAGATGTGCGGAGTTCGAACACAGGCACGACACGGATATGCGCTGCTGGTAAGCTCTAATAAGAGCGAAACTCGAGTCCAGTACTTGTCACCTTTGATGTGGACTCACCAGGCCAGGAGGACTGTTCAAAAGAGTGATATGAACGTAAATCCTACAAATCCCGCAAACACCTACAACAAACAAACGAGGAATTTCACGGCCTTGGACTGACTATCATCAGACCAGATATTCTCATAGATTCGCTCGAATCCGTGAACGTAGTCTATTGATTAATCTGCGAAAAACCGGTTGGTACATCAGCTGTCTTAAAAATTCGTTTACCTATAGGTGAGGTACAGCAGAAGTTTTATAATATGAAGTTTATTATAAAATGGAGAGACGCACTTGAGGTTGAAATGACGTACTTTTCAGAAAAGTGCAGCACCGCATTGATTTGAGGTACCATCGGATTTTGAGTACACTGCTTCGTATGCTTGTATCGGACCTAACTTGACAGCGTGATAAATCCCCTAGTCATTTACTTCCCCCGCTTGTGTTCTTCTTGATCTCTATCTGTTTTACTCCTTCACGGCCTCCATACGCGCTATTCACATTGCCACATAGACTGCCCCCTCCAACCTACACTTGTCCTGCCTTGACATCCGTGTGATCGAACTGCCAGTCATTTCAGAACTGACGACCACAACACACACCACCGAGCCAACATTCCGCTCGCCATTTTCTGGCGTGCGGACCTGGATGCTGCACACTTGCTGACGCTAGGAACGTCAACAGTTGAGGTTTTTGTATGCCTTTGCTTACTTGTTTGTAAATAGTACCGTAGACTTCCGAACCCAGTCCTTACTTCTTATATTCGGGATCGTCAAACCTACGCGTGACTCAAACTTCCGTATCGGTAACTCAACAGCCTTCTTCAGGCACCGTATACTGACCGCATAACAGAGATTGTAGGGCGAGATACGTGAACTCAAATAAGCCTCTATAAGTGATGACAGGAACGTCTAGCTACAGTTCAGTCGCGTCACACCTAATGAAACCAATGTAATCAGTCAATGAAATCAACCCTAGAACCTTCTTGTCAAAAGCCCGCGCTTTCACTCATGCGCCAGTCCGTGCTATTGCGCGGTTAAGCTTCCATAAATGAAACTTCTCTAAAGAAGTTTCCTAGAACGTTGCATTCTATTTTCTGACACCTGTGAGAGAATGTTTTCTGTCGATTAGAATTTCCTCCAACTGAAATACTTCCAGAACCCTACACACCCTCTTCATCGAATAAGCGCATTGCATGTGGCTCTGTCACCAACAGGTTAGCCTAGTGTTTGGCCGCTCACTGTCGTTGAAATTCTTAGGGAAAATACATCTACGGTTGTTCCACCCGCACTTATCTCTACAAGAGGTACAAGTACCGATGAGTATGGTCAACAGGAGAAATGCGTAAGGCAATATTTGGGTAGGTTAGTCGCAACAGAAATTCCATTGTCTGATGACGAGGGAGCTCCATTCGTTGGTGATGGGGTTTAATGACATGGTGAGTCAACATCTCGGTATTTATAATTACATCATTTGTACCCGTGTAGGTTTGTAATTACTCCTCTCGGTCCACATGATGCGACATCTGCTGAATTTCTTTTGAATCCTACAGAAACAATGCCCCATATGTCCGACGAAAAGAGTTCAACCACAAATTGACTGTTTGACAGAACTGCAAATACAAACAAAATGGAACCTGATACATTTATGTGTCTTGACCATATTTTCAAGGTTCATAAACGGACCGCCAAGAAACAAAGTGCAAATTGTGGAATGTGAACAGCATGACACCAAAATTTTAGGCCGTGTATTCATCGGGAATCTTGTTTACGAATTCGGTCAACTGGGTTTGGTCGGCGAAATCCATGTCAAAACTCTAAATCCTGACTGAGTGTACAGCATCTTATCAGGCGGATGCAGACACCAGAAATTCTCGTGGTGGTCTTCGTCGAGGTGCAAATGTCGCTTGTGCGGCCATTGGGCCAAAAGTTTCCATATTGAGTTGTCGTTCGCGCCGAGCGGCCGCTACTGAACTGGCTCCCAAACCAGAGCCTGAGTTGTAGCCGTTGATTTGATCGCACCTGTGCAACACCGAATTATATGTTGCACGTCCTGTGCTGTTCCCAAAAGGTCCTCGCGGTCCGGTTTCCGATCGGCTGATCTGATCGAAGAAGCACTTCTCTCGGACGTAGTATTCACCTCTAAAAAGAATTGAGTGAGTGTATCAACCGCTATGTTTAGGACCTATAACAATGCGAACCAGGGACGTTCATACAAACTAGATTATTGACAAGTCCGAATTCTTCTTTACCACCACAGTCACGTTGAGCTAGTTCGTCAAGTCAGATTAATGCAATATAACACGTACCATATAAAGCACTTTCGTATAAAATTATTTAGTTGGCTATTCCACTAAGGCTAAGTACAGACTTCATAGACTGTTGTGATAATATTTACCCCTGTTGATACAACCTGATGCGATAAGATTTTATGATTGATATTTAAGTGCTGTGGCAATCGAAGTCAGCCCATATCTATGAGGGGTCGCTGGTTTAAAAAGTGAACAAAATTAAGGACTGTTGGTCCTTATACCTTGTGCCGGGCCTTTTTCAGACTACTGCACAGACATTTTTCAACTTGGTTTTGTCCAAAGACCATATCACTTTAGAGCCCGCCCGCCTCTCGTTCTATTTTTTATCCGATCTCAAACAATCATTTCAATTTAACCTCTAATGCGAGCCATCCAGCAGACCTATTCCTCTTTTATACAGATATACGTGTGTTCAAGCTACTCGCCATCTCTCCTTAGCTCGATCATACTTGTGCCTAAACTCTCAATGCCCAGTTTAAGCTAAAGGGGTATTCTATGGATGCGTTGGCGTGCTATGGCTTTCTTCACCCTAAATGGGGTTGATTTTCGATGACGTTCTGCGAGAATCAAGTCTCCTGTGCATGTGCTCAACTCGCATGGCGTAGACACGTTCCGGTTCCCATTACTCCCATCCGTGCGTAGGTGGAGCATACCCTTGTCCGAACACATACGGTCAGACGTGAGTAGAGAAGACCGAATGTGTGATCCATTTATGGTGGGGTGGGTAGAGGGATCACTCCCGCTATGGTTTCGAGATCGAGAATGCATTGGAATCAGTCGATCACCGGTGGAACAGGGTGGGAACATGGTGAAAAACCGGAAAATGAGTAAGGCTGGCGAACTGAGTATTCACACCTGTAGCAAGCCATATTTTACGTGTGTTCACCTCCCACCACTATATCCCATTTAGAATATTTCCTTCGAAGCATTCAGCACAGACTCCATTTGATCACTTCTAACACTGGATTTTTTCGACGCAGAATTCAGCAGCCGATTTCTGGTAAGATTATAGTGTTGAGTAAAGCGATTTGTCCATTCGTACTTGTGAGCGCTTACTTGAAAAGCACGTGTTTGGCCTTTGGATCTGTGCTAATGTGCTCTGCACAGGGAAGCGTCATAAACGTGAAAACTTGATCGGTTCGAGTGCTATGAAGGAGGAACGGATTTGATTAACGGAAGCCAAAAGAATGACACACCAGTATGGGATAACCACACCAGAGATGAACACGGCTTTAGATAACGTAATAACTGTGTTTCTGCAGATCAAACAAATTTTGTATGAAGGGTTAATAGAAGATGGTGGTATATGTGTTACAAATAAAATCTATTAATACGAATCGCCAGTATACTTGATGATGCCTCAATAGTGAGCTCATGAGAAGTGAGTCGATTCCCCACTCACGCACGGAACAACTTTCAAGATGCACAGTGGTGTGTAGTCTCATGTACAGTAGTTGAGCAACCAAAGAATTAAGCCATCAAAGCCGTTGGAAATTGTAGGTCAACAGTGTTTAAGCAAGCATATCACATACCCTTGAGATATTAAGTGCTTTCCGTAATTTGGATGAGAAACGGGATAGAGAAAATTAGGGGGTTCATTGAAACCAGGAAACCAAATCCTGACAGTGAGCATTCTTGCCACGTTTTCTCTTGCAGGCTGGTTATTAATTTGCCGCTACCACCAAATAACCCTAGGCCTACACATTTTGGCTTTTATTCTAAGGTCCTGATTAATCAGAAAAGCCTCGGGAAATTTCCAGAGACGAATATTTAATATATAATGCACGTCCAGAACACCATTGTTCGGGGAAAGTGGAGAGTCGTTCTTTGAAATGTTTTGGAGCCTGTTTCTGTCTGTTTCTGTTACCCATAGAACTGTGTTGTCAGCTGCCGAGTAAGTCGGGGGAATAGGCAAACACCCAGCGATTACCTTGTGAGGTAGTTTTGCAACCACTTGAAGCCACACTTGCAGAATTTGATGCTCCAGGATACTTGCTAAAACCCTTAATTTCATCCGTTATCTTTTCTTAAAGTGCAAGGGTCAGTTTCGCCTAAAAACATCTGTGGTTGGAATAAAGGGACTAGCTGAGACTCCTTAATGAGAGTTTGAGGGCATCCACCAAAGCAGACAGTAATTATCGAGAGGATTAAGGCGTAATCTGAATCTGGATGGGCGCTCTGATATGACCTGCAGTTCATTGCACATCGCTCTCATATGAGGCTGATTCTTGAATCCAATTTCATTAGAGAACAAAGGGCCTCACCTGGCGCTTTTCTGGAAGCTTTGTGGAGGCTTAACTGGACTAAAACTACTCTGCGCGCAGAGTTGTGGTAAACATTCTCTTTTACCACTGCGGTGGATAGCAGAGGCGTTGTGACTGCCGAACATGCCTAGCATGCCAGGTTTGTTAGTTTGAGCGTTCGTATCACCAGCCAAAGCTGCAATATCAGTAGTACTAGCTCTATAGATAAATTTATGTTTGGAAGTAGGATTTATCTCTCACAGAATATGGGCTAATGTCCTTCACAGGCCGAGTACCGATAACGAATGAGCATTTTAAATTCAGAAATTTGTCTTAGTCATAATGGTCCTTTGAACCTTATAACCTAGGGCAAGAGTTCACTGGGACTAATGCAACCAAAACTAAACAACCAAATACGAAGGATAGCAACACCAGCTGTCGTTTCGGGACCCACAGAAAAGTGTACTTCGTAGATGCGATCGCTAGTAGAAGATTGTGAATACAGGGATGTCACTGTGTTTGAATCTTACAACCTGTTTTGGAAGCATCACATCTCGTTGCCCACACCAATTTTAGTCGAGGAGGCGATCGAAAGCAAGTCAAGCTAGCTAAACCGGTCATCCGTACGGGACTTGACCTTGATGGTTTTCTTCGACGAAACAAAATTTCTGTTAGCGTTAAATGGTAAACAAATATTGAAAGGAACCAAGTACGGGAATTCGGAAGAACATGATGTTACAAAGGAGAATTCTGGTGTCTAAATGAAGATGAGTGTGGGAAGTGGAGGATTTTCTGGAGGTCTTCCGACCGACTGAACACTGGTAAAACTTCTGCCAGTGCTTTAGAAACGTAGCGTTGCTTTCCACGTGGGTGTGTGAGTAAGAGGTACCCTGTTTACTCAGGCGGAGAAAAGGAGTTGGCTTATAGGTCACCACCAGGTGCCTTTGATTGAGCAAAGAACTAGTCCACGTGAAGGCATTGTGAAGCACGAACTACACAATCCTCATTAAGGTGATGACAATGGGTAGGTTCGTACATCCTTGAACTGAAGGTCAACCATCCAAGAAGTACAGAGTATGAAAACCTTCCGTCTAGTCCGCGTACGATTCGCAACCTCGAATGAAAGGTGCTTCATACACCCATCGCTATTTTTTTAAAATCAGGGGTGAACCAAATCCTCTGCACCAGTGGTCGGGAAACTTAGAATCATGATTTCACCCTTCGCTCTGGTGGAACCATAGCCATTAGAAATTAGTGAACAGTGATCACATGAACAACATGTCTCTCAACATTTCAAAGGGATGACATGGTAGTTGGCCAACCGATTATCCACTGCATCCATTTTGACCTTACTGGAACATTTGAAGGCTGTCCCGTGAGTTACCTTGTTAAATATTTGTCAGTTACTGTGATTCTCAAGCCATAGCTTTGGCGCCGTGGCAGTATCCCAACTTTCACACAAACAGGACTTAAGCTCACAACTAATCTCGTAAGTAACCAACGCAGCAGCCAAACAAATTCAACTTTGCAACTGGTGAAACATACAAAACTTATTATGAATTTTTGCAGTTAACTAATAAATTCCACTTTCGGCCCACACGATCACTCACTTGGCCAACAGTCCAGTCCCTTCTGTCGATGTTTGTGCATTGGTGACACCAGTATCTGCCATAGCTGAGGTTACAGCTCCAAGGGATGAATCGCCGGATGCTCCGTTTCCGGCTGCGGTGGGTACAGCTCCTCCAGAGACGGTGGATGACGGCGAACGGATGCCAGCGTTCAGTCCATCTCCAGTTGAGGAGGCTGAATTACTGGCAGCTTGCGCACCACCGTTTGATTCCGCCTGCTGTGGCTGTCCACCAATGGCCGTAGAAGCCCCGTCAGCGTTTATCGTGATTTTCGCCAGTTCGGCTTCTAGTTCAGCATTGGCGGTTTCAAAATCGTATGGGGTGGTGCAATCTATATCTGAAGGGTGGAATGTATGAAACGAACGAAAGTAAGCGCTACGTGAGAGGTTCTAGTATCCTGTTTTTTTAACATCAGGCAAGTAGGCTCCTTATAAAGGTCCCGACAAAAGGCTATATATATATATATATATATATATATATATATATATATCATCAGTACATAGTTTTTCCACTCCAAACAGAACAAGGAACGTTAAGACTTTCCAGCCAGCCTGCTTCACAGAGGTAGCTGGTTAATGAAATTCGCATACGACTGACTAAATACATTCTGTCTGTTATTTAACTGACCAAAGTTGTACAAACATTTTGCATGCGAAACGACAAGGATGAAACTACTAGAAAACATCCTGGAAATAGTCTGATCGGTAAATGAGGCTACCACGGTTGATCGATAAGCGTAAGCAGAGTCAACAAAGCTCACCGTCCAATAAAATGCACTATCGAATGAGCCACCAGTTCCTGAAATCGTGTATCCAGGAAGCAGATCACAGGAAAACTTGATAGTATCATCAAATCAAATTTCACTGATTTACTCCATGTTTCATTGAGCATCAAAACTGCTTAAAACTAGTTTTAGCATTTTATGGATGGCCGCCGGATTACACTTGGACCAGTAATTTTACGTTTCTTTTTTCAGAGTGGTCAGTTTTTGAGTCGGAAATTCGCACCCCAATGCATTTGTTGTGCCCATTTGTTAACGGGTTTTTGAAAAGGGTTTAAGGGAAGATTGCAGACTGATCATTACATTCACCGTCGCAGTAACTAATTGAATTGTTCAGGGAACCTTCAATAATTTTGTAGTACTAGAAAATGAAGTGGCATAACTGTTTCCGGAGGCCACAGGTTCAGTGCTGTTTGTAATGATCCGAACTTTCCCTTGCTCTGGCATGATATCCGTACAGAAATCCGTTTTCGTCTGGAGTGCTGGCTGGTGGCGTCTTCTGAGCTTACGGAATGAACGAATTAGCAATATTACTATGTGACTCATAAATTCAGGTATCATCATCATCAATACCGACGTATAAATCGTGCTTCACTGCTGTAAAACCATATCAGTTTTTTTCACATGAAGCCTTATGATGGAAAGAAGAAAGGAACGAAAGAGAGAGGTGGGCCAACGATTATCCTACCACAATCATTCGTGTTGCCTACATATCCGACACTCAGTCAAACAACCTGGGTAGAAACTGACGGCATTTACACCAGAGACATCAGTGGCCCGCCATATCTTTCACTGTCTCCAGCTAAGCACAGGGAAGGTCACGTGAGTCCCATTCTGGACAGAGAATGGCACCAACAGCACCATAGCTACAAAATTTTGGTACATAATGTGAACATTTTTATTCCTCCAGGCTGACAAAAAACTAGATACCATCACTCCTCTGTGATGAATATCTTACAGGAAAGGAATTTATTACGCAGCTGCAAAACAGTACAACCAAAAGCCTCAGGAGGATGACACAAGTTATGATGGACAACTACTTCTCACTAAGTCCGACGGGTGTTACAGTTATTAGCAAATATACACGGGAATAAGTAAACAGAAACCGCTGTATTTAGTTAAGTATCCGATAAACACTTTTAAACATGACTGTTTTCCATAAAGTTACAGTTAACAAATACAGTTATAAATAGAATACACGGCTCCTAATGGCAGACTGGATGGTTGAGTGTACAGTGAAAGGATAATATTATAGTCACGTAATCAGGACTGATTGGAAAGAGTGATCGGCCGGCCAGCGCGGATCCAAACCTTCCATATGACGATTATGGGGTCGCAAGGTCGATTAGCTTGGTCGAATAGGGTGGCCTTCGCTGCTGTGAGTACGTTTTGCCTAACAACCTCGAAATGACTTGGTGCTATTGGACATGTCGAACGGCACAACTCAGCCGGATGTATCCGATGGTAAGCTGCATTATTTGTCCGGTTCTACCACGTGACGGTATGTCGTTAGCAATTCTTTGAGATAAGTGTCCAATCTTCCACTTAATTTTCGAACTGTGTCATCAGAGAGGAGTCGTGTATCCCTGATATTTTTTGTTGATCAGCTGCTGAATTGAGCGAGATTAGGCATATCTCCGATAGAAGTGGTTGGCTTCTATTTGACTATTTCAGAAGCAGTTTTCGTTTCAAAAAGCATCTTGATGTCAGTAGGAGTCTTCGAGACCGATGGGCTTGTCGCCTATTCTGTGATAATATGTCCATTGGTTTGCGAGTATTCCTAAGCCACGTTGGTTATCATCATCATCATTTGACATCAACACGAGCGGAGAACACAGGTGCTTCACTGCCGTGGGTTGGAGCTGAACAGATGCAGTCATGCAGCTAAACCGGACAAATAAAGCAGGAGGTGGGCGCGACTGCAACTCACCTGGTCAGTACAAGTTACCCGACCATGCCGGCTTAGCTGCGCAGTATGCTGTATCATCAAATTGTTCGCAAATTGTAAAACAAAATGCGTTTGCAACTGCCGATGTCAACATCTGATTACATCAACAAGCCTTGCGTCGCATAAAGTTGCTGGCCCTGCTTTGGCCGACCAACCACTGTGTGTAATCCATCCTGATTGAGTAACAAGAATACAGCTTTTTTCCCGCACCGTCAGTCATGCGAATATTCGTGTGCTTCACTTATAACTGTACATTTCAGTAGAAACTTTCTCAAAAACAACTGTTCACAGTGCCAGATGTATTAAAACGAACACCAGCAAGTGAACAGGCATGGTTTTGACTTCACCGAGTATGTTCAGTGTCACAAAGATAAGGATGCATAAACAGCAACAATGAGGTCTCCAACTCTCACATTAATTCAGGTATATGTCTGTGAGCGGTCCAGGCGCCCCTCCGAGTGTTTGTCTGTGGACACTGAAAGAGCTAGTGGCCAACGAATATTAGTGACGTTGACCTCAATTTCTAACCCGGCGATGTGACTAAAAGAAGTAGGTACTAGTTTGTGGCTTCGGCTAACCAAACACGTTTGCCGAAGTGAGTTTATGTGAATCAGCCTCCCACTCTGAATCAATTGTGGCACTACTCACATCGTATCCACTTGGTATTGCACACTGGGTTGTAATTAAAACCAGTTGTTCACCTTACCAATAAGCCTTACACAACGTGAGAGTGTAGCGTTGCGACGCCTTCCGACTATTAGCTGAGTCCAGACTAAGTGATCTGAATGACGACAATAAATATGGAGGGAAAAACAGATCCCTCTAAAATCAAATTTATATCAACGTTACCTGGCTCTATACTCCCTGGGGCCCGTGGAGCAGTTCTACGTTCAACCAGCCTCCTTCTACTCATCGGAGCTCTCGCCAGTACAAGGTTGGTGCCATGCGATTGGTAGGCAGCGGCCATTTCAGGCGGTAGATATACAAGCATTCCTCCACTATTATTCAAACCGCGAATATGGTTATACCGCCGGTCATCTCCATTTGGGACCATTCGACGCATTGGTGGACCGGGCTTTCTTACTGTTATCCTCGGAACACCGGTCCCATTGGAAATAGGCGTGGCCAAGGTCCGGTAGGGTGGCCCACGCATAGTGGTTCTGTATGCCGGTCGATAAACGCCACCAGGACTTGCCATGACCGGAAAGACTGGGACATAATTGGGCTGCCTTGGTGGCATGGGGGCAGTTCGGCTTCGACGCGGATATGAAACAAGCCTTCTTGACGGATTAGACATCATCGGCTGAACCGGAGGATTTACGTAACGACCCACTGGCACGGGAATTCCATTCATATTGTCCATGACAACCGAAGGGCTTCCACGCATACCTGGTCGCTGTTGATCACCAGCCGATGGCCACTAAATAGACACAAATAGATTGGGAGTAAGACGTAGACTAACAGTTTATCATAATTTGCCAGGTTGAATTAACTGGTTGCAGTACGACCATTTACCTCAAGAGAATCAGCTGGCTTAAATCGCTAGACAAAACCAGATCATTATCTCTTCTTCCCACCTTGAAGCATATCGTAGAATTATTTGTGTTTCACAGCCAACAGTTTTGCTGAGCAACTTTAATACGCTCACAATTTATCCCAAGTAACCATTGGTCCTTGAAGATAATACGATATTTTCTAAGCTTACTTGAGAGGGATCTGGCTGATCTCATATGCTCAGTTGAAGGACCACAGGAAAATATGTGAAGAAAGAAGAGGATAAAACCTCTTTGTGCGTCTGGGTCTTTCGGTAACCATTTTAAGACCATGCTAATATCAAGCCAATTACCACGCATGTGAGCAGCTCACTATCTAAATGAGTATACGTGTAAAGCATATGGTACGAGAAGACCATTGACACGGTAACACTTAAAGCGTGAATCATGCAAGTTTTCATGTTTTCATTGTCGTTGGGAGAGGCATGATCGTCTGAGCGACAACCGAACAGCATGGGAAAACAATATCTAGTCAGTCAAAATGATGTCACGAATCATGTGATTCCCCGTGCATATACCGGGTATGAATACAGTTTGAAGTCATGTATGGTTTAGGCACTGGGAGCTTGACAGTTGGTTATCGATCCAAAATAGGACACAAACGGAAAGTACGCCACAGCCTTGAGATGTAAAGACAACTTTTGAATTTTTTTATTACGTTATAAATCTACTATTGGTAGCTGATTGTACCGTGAAAATCAGCCAATATTAAGTGTGTGCCCATTTGAGAGTACCAATAAAAATGGATGGAGGTCAGATCATTTAGTTGGGACAACTAGAACATGGAATGCAATGAGGTTTATTTTCAACGCATAGGTAAGAGAGTGAAAGAGATTTGGACACCTGTTACACCAGCTGTGTGAAGTACCTATCGGTACTCAAGAGTTGTACATTTTTCTTCTCTTCTCTCTCTCTAACTCTAGGACTGCCTGCGATACATTTGTTGCAGGATTATCGGCTTGATTCCAACTCAACGCTTGTAGAGAATTCCTCCAAAGGCAAAAGTCCTATAGCTGTGGAGTGTCGTCAATTCGAATAATGAGCTTTTTTCCTGTAAATCGCTTGATCCATATCAGAATTGTCGATTGGACGTTCCCACCAGACAAATGTAGTGCTCTGGTGACACCGGTAGTCAAAAGCATGGGGTTTTCTTCGTTTAATCTATTGGGTATGGAGTGTAATAAAACATCGTGAACTCCACGCTCGATTAACAAGCTCATGTCACCTGAGAGTCATAGTTTTCATAGGTCAGCTAGGACTTTCCACTATTCTGAACTCGAGAAGTAATCTAGAAGTATTCTATTCTGAATTCTTCCTCTCGTCGTTCCACAGTAAACTAGTCAGGCCGACCAGTGCAGTGTCAAAAATTATCTAGCACCGTTGGAAATAAATTTGCATGACCGGGCGTTTTAGTGCGCATTGAATGTTAGCTACATTTGGAGAGATCATCTCCACCCCCAATTCTGTACCTTAGATTGATCCCCGGGAGTATTTCAAGTGTGAAAAATTGTTCCACAGAATGTTCGGAAGAAGTCTGAAGGTGGGTTGTAAAGCAATTTTTAACGTTGATTCTTTAGCCGGTGATGCATCTCTAGCCGGTCTCCGGACCAGCTGAACCATGGTCGTTTCTTACCAGAAAAGTAGTTCATTCAGTGAGCTTTTACTCCCCGACACTACTCATAGGCTTTCCTTAAGCACTTTACTACTCATTGCTTCGGAGATTTCCAAGATTTCCTAGTCAAGGGCTAGTAAGACCACAGGGCCAATAGGAACACACCAATACTATTAATAATAATACTGGTTTGTTCTTTTTGATGGTTTTACAGTCGCTTCTTGCATCGGCACCTGCCTCGTGTTAATTAAATCTATAAGGTCTTGTCACTGGTGGTCATTACTGGCACTTTGGTGGTTGATTTGGGGTAGTTTCTAGGCTCCAACCTGATGCTGCTGGCCTACAGTTGTTCGATAAGGTAATAGACTGCGCCACCATCCTAAAGAGTCCTGAAGGAAAGCGAGTTAGCAAACATGTACCAACTATGCCGCTTATTAGGACGAAATCCTTACAAGGCAAGACAAAGGGCGCAGAGTGGGTCTTTGAATAGGTCCTGACCATTTTCTGATTCTACTGAATTTGTGATCCGTTACCCATCGGATCTTTTGGGCGTGTCAAGCTCTAAGAAGGAGTCAAAGCCCACATAACCTAAGAGCTTTTGTTTCATTTTATTTACATTAGTTTAATTACGTCTTAGTTGTAAAATTCACTTGAAACCACCAACGTGCTGTCCGTCGAAACTATGACTTATCGATGAGCGTCAGGATAATAAACTTCTGTCTTCTGCTTGTAAAGCACTCGAATCCAAAGGAAGGAACAAACTAACGCGGAGTCACAGAACCCAGAGGACCTAACAGCGGGTATTATGCCCATTTTGCTTAACTTGTTGGTCCGCCTATCCATCACATTTGTATCGGGGCTCCACCTCGATTCCGACCATCTGAGATGCATAAGATTACTCCAGTTGGCAAAGGATCCCCGATAAAGAATTTTCAGTGGATGTATTCCAACTTTTCGTTGCTTATGAATAATGCACATTTTATGGGTAAAATATTTTTTCCATTTGATACAGTCAAGCAGTTGTGTTTAAGTAGGTGGTTAGGCTGTTCGAACTATTTTGCAACTTCCTTACTCCTATTCAAAACATCCTTTGGAGAAAAACAAGAACAGTAGGTTACCAGAATTTGTGGGAGTTGTAGCTGATCAGAAAAAGTTTACTTTAATGCACTAATCGAACAGGATATCAAGAGTCAGCTGGCTAGTCGCAGGTTGTCTACAGTCCTCAGTGAAACAAGGATTCATTCCTTTATCAGCAGTTGTCAAGTCGGTTATGTTAGAGGAACACCACAACCATTTGCTGCCAGAATAGGCCAGCATCTTCCAAAACGGCTTTTTCAATAACTGAAGAGATTAATTTCTAGTTTCACCGGACTCTGCCTATTTGACAGTGGTCGTTTGACTACAGAAAACCAAGAATTCATTGCCATCTTCACGTTCCCTATGGGCCAAGTTTTGCTAAAGTATGCCTGTTGTCAACAGCCATAGCGATCAACATGGAACTGCGTCAGTCTTTCCCTTTCTGTCAGGAATTTGTACAAACGTGACATCCATACGTAGGCTTACATTACCGACTCATACCCTGATGCTTGTATGAAACATCTATCATTCAATCAAGGTTCACTTCATACGCGCATTTTTCCTCCTTTCAGATGAAAAACCTTTGTAACTAATGCGGCCATTGTGTTTTCTCACTATATGGCTTGTACTTGCTGTAAGAATACGTTGTTACCCTGTCACTTTATTTATTCCGTGTAAGAATAGCTGAGTAGAAAGTTGTCAAGTTTGCAATCCAAGGTTGGTAAAAAAACAGCGTACAAATTCCTGCTGAGCCTTAACTGAAAGGAGTAATACTAAACCGCTTTGCGAAACGCACGCTGGAAACGGAAGGTAAGCCACTGTCCGAGAATTGGACCATTATTAAATCACTTGTTCAGTTGAACTACAGCAAATAAGGCGAACAATTTTTAAGAGATTATTCTATCAGTTCGTAAAGGACTCATTGGAAAAACAATCCGATTATAGAAGCAAACTTCTAATTGGACATAACTGGATAACAACTGAAGCTCGATCAAGAATTAACCTCGAAAATTGCGTTCATAACTAAGATATGGTGGTGTCGTGCTTGAATTATTGTCACAGAACCTCATATTCTGCTTTTTGATACTGACTTGCGGTTTATGGATCCGTCTGAAAATTGACGAGTTCATTACCTCATTTTAATTTCATGCATAGTCGTTCTTTTTTACAAAATTCAATGCAATTTTTCTCACAAATGCATAATAATCTTATTTTAATAAAGAACTTACGAACATCATGCTAGTACAGCTGATTTCGCTGAGGGTATTATCTAAACGGATGGCATCAGCCATCCCAGTTAAATACCACCAGTACCGGGTGAAAAGCCTAAATTATAAAATGTCCAGTTCGGTTAAGTTTTTCAGCTCACAAACTGTGAACCGAAGTGCAGTGGTTCCAAATGTTACAGATTCATGTAATGAAAAGTAGTACCAAAAAATGCATACACTGAAAAGCCCTTGAAGGAAGTCCTTCACCAAACAAAGTGCTCAAAGTTGGGATGTTTTGGGAGTGAAAACATGTCCTAGGCTGTTTGCCTCCGTTTAAGTTTCTCTCGAAGACAAAGGCAGACAAAAATTACTTACTGACAGCTTTTTGTGGGAGCATCCGATAAAAGTTGCCCTGAGTCCTTTTGTCGTTGAGGGATCTACTAACGTTGTAGAAAAACAGTTTGAAGAAGGCGAGGCTTCTGAAGTACCATCCAATTAACTACTCTTACTGACGGATGTCCTCGACGTCTGTTGCACTTCCCCAGCTGTTATCAACAGGTAAAGCAGCGAACACAGGGAATTTCCGGGAAATGACCCACTTCTCGTCTGACGAAGTGATCTGGAATCGGTTTCTAGAACAGTCCGTGGAGAGGGTATCATTATCCCTTATCTGTGAACATGTTTCTGTTAAGTGCCCTCTTGCCGTTAGACACTGTCATCTTTGAGAAGGAGTGCAGAATATACACTTAGAAGCATTTAAAACATTCCATGAATACACAATATTTACAATATTGTCGTCATTCCGGTGATCCTCAGATCTGAAACACGGATACAAGAACTATACTGCTCCAGGTCATCTGTCGCTAATCTTCAATGGATGCCAAGTATAACCTGATTATTCTTAAAACAAACAACTACCCATAATAGTACTTAAGTTAGTCTTCATTCCTTGCTACAAGTGGATCGCTGTTGTCAATCTTCGAGGTATCAGGAAGAGTATAGACCCCCACTTTTTAAGATACATGAGCCCCGTAGCCTGTTGAGTTTGAAATCAACTTGACAGCTCACCGTAGCGTCATTAAAATATCCCACGGATCTATTCATTAGGCAGCACGATTAAGGAATTATGCATAGGGCTGGGTAATAAGTGCTATTTGGGTAGTTTAGAGATAGTTATTACTGCTGCCAACCGAATCTCAGCTTAACTCGGGAACACATTGGCCTGACTGCTAACGCAAGGGCTGTTCGCAGATACATATTTACAACTGTCACTATAGCGAAGCGCACCAGACTGAAAAAGGGAAATTGACATCGTTGACTGAAATCAACAATCTTTCGGCTTTACTGCGCGTTCGCCTTAATCAGTGAACAGTTGAGGAGGACGATTAGAACCTAATTGGAGTCCTAACACGTCAAATTACAGCGTCTCTACTGGCAGAAAGTACCGAGATGATCGAATGTCGATAAATCGCGTTATACGGTCTTACAACTTGTGACGATCAGCCCCAGTATAACAGGTAAAAAGAGCGACGACTTTCGATGACTAAATCATACGGCCGCACTTGATGCATTCCACTGTAACACATTAGTGGCGTAATCGATGTAGTCGCTCGCGACATGTTGTTCGGTGACGCTTAATTAATGTTCGATTAGTGGCAATCAGAAGCAGTGGAAATAAACTGAACGAAAGTAGAATTTTCTGCACCCTTCGGATTGTGTGTATTCCATACAGTGTCCTTCTGTTTGGTAAATGTACCGTCCAGATTGTACTAGTCCGTGAAGAATGCATTACAGTAACCTGTCCCTATCAGGCATCCCTTAGTGGCTTCACTGTTCGAGAGAAAACAACGGACGAACACCCGAATTACCCATAGGAAGTGTCGGACAAGTTAGTAAAAAATGGCAGCGTTCTGGAACTGTCAAAAGTTGTTCATTATCTTCGTCAACATCATCATCATCAACGAAAGTACATCAGTGTTCAGCATTGATGCCTTGCTGCCGCACAACTATAATTTACTTGAGGGAGTTATTGTGAAGTAATGAAGAAAAGTGGATGAGGAAAAGAATTAGTGCTAGCCTACCAAAAGAATTTCACGGCGCCTACAGCGCCAGGCTCTCATCCAGACAATCTGGGTAGAAAATGACAACAAGAACACAATTGACATAGATCACAGCCATAACTTGCGGTGCCACCAACCATACACAAGGGGAACCACGCAGACCCCATCCCGGATAACTAGCCTCATCGACAGTACCCAGACTTTTCGTAGTAAATTTCATACCCTTCAAGGATTAACCACCACTCTAATCGCGCCGCTCCGAACTCGTTTCGACAAACGATGATTCGGTATGCACAATACGTGACCGAACCACCGCAGATTTCGGTGTTGAAGACATTCTTCGACAGGGGTTCCTGTTGCGCAACCGAACACTCGTTTTCTAATTGTCTCATTGCCGATTCGCCGGCACTAGCCTACACGAGCTATGGTTCTGGGACAACAGCTGTTGAAGACCTGACGACTTCTTATTTCGGCTACTCCCACAGGCCACATCTCACAGCCATACAGCAAAACAGCATGTACTGTAACCCGATACACACGTCTCTTGTTACAAGCCGGGGATATGCCGGCTTGTCGTTATAGGTGATTCAAACTAATTGTATTTTATGTAATGTGTTCGGTAACTACATGTCCATGAGTACGACGTCGTGGGTGCGAAACGTATGTCAAAGGGCGTGATGATTTTAGTCACTTCATCCAAAAACATCTGTCTTCTTTTTCTTCTGGAAGACGAGAACGATGTTGTCTGCATATTCCAGATTGACAAGGTTTTCGTCAGCAGTCATTTGAATATCAGCGTTTTGAAGACCTATCACTATCTCGTCGATCGCGAAATTAAATCAAAATAGATAGGGCATCTTTCGCGGACACCGTTTTTGTGCGGAGATCCCCGCATGTTCTCACGGGCCAGCTAGTCTGAGAATACAAAGAATTTACTACCTTGACAAACTTCCGCGGCATTCCTTGTTGCAACCCTCGCGTATGATAAGGAACTCAGCAGAATATTCGTAAAAAATAAGACCTATTAACTCAGACAGACAAAGATTCAGCCTGGATGCTACACCAGAGGACAACACCGTGAATGAAAGCAAGTGACTAGAAATCTTCAACTCTTATGTGTTGATCGTTCCATCGCCGAATCTGAGTACGTGAAGCTTAAGCCACTGGAGATGCAGAAGTCTAGAAAGAGGGGTTGATCGAAAATTCAAAAACCCAATGTGCCACTGAGACCCATATAAACAGCACCTTTGACCGGATCGCAAATTTGTAGTGGCTATTCGATGGTTTACATCCCATCCGGACGATTTTAACGCCCCATTGTTCGAAGGATTCATCTGGAATTTGTCGGATTACCGACAAACTATCAGGCAGTTCCGCCAGGATGTTTTTCACTGAGGGTAAATCACTTTTTACCAAGGTACCACTACGTCAGACTTGATGTTTTGTGTGACCACACAGTTAGTCAAAGCATATCAGTAGGCGTCCAACCTCCTCAACTGAAGGAGCTTAGTCTCCCGCGTGCAGAAAATACTGACTGTGTTTTTGTGAACGTTGCCTACTGTCACATTGACGGCGTTGCCATGGCAAATCCTTTGGGGCCCACGCTTATTGATCTATTTTTAGCTAAGACAGAAAGGCATGTGTGTGAAAATACCGCGAGTTAAACTTTACAAACGCTATTTTCATGATATCCTGATTTTCACCACTAGAGAACATTTCATTCTATTTTCTCGTAACAGGATTCAACCCAGTATATGTCTTACGACAGGCAGTTAAATGAGATTTTATCTTTCCTAGATATTCTTCTCAGAAAACGTTCTGTTAACACACTAACCCACGCTATTCACCGTAAAACAACATGGAGTGATCACTACATCTAATTTCCAAGTTTTGCATAATGGTTTACAAACTTGCCTAGTCAAGATTCTATAGGGCGGGAAACATTCACCGCACAGATGAATTGCACGAAGAAGAGTTCCTGAAACGGAATACATTAAGGAATGGCCAGCCGGAGCGCTTTGTCCGAACAAACGACCTGCACAAAACTACAGCAGACTCGGTCTTGAGACTACTATTTAAGGGGCACCGCATATTAACAAGCATTATAAAAAAGCTAACTGCCGTAAATGATCGCACTTTTCCGATGGCTCAACAATCCACCTTGACTCTGCAACTCCAAACTAACCAACATCGAGGGAACGGTCTTTTTGATGCCCGTGTTATCTATCAGGTCACCTGCAGCTGCCATGGCAGTTACAGAACAGACGGCTGTTTCTCTCAAAGAATCACAGGACACATTCTAAATATCCCGTGCACTCCAGGAGACAACAGACAACTAGTAGTCCGTCTACAACCGGAAACCCGGCATAATCGACTGCAGGACAGGTCACACGTTGTTTCGTTGACCCCGGACAATCATTCACTGTTCTGATGCACAGTCAAACACCCCGGTTAGTTACTTATATCTTCTCACGGTTTATATGAAATGGAAAAGGGGATCAACTATTTCAGTCGACAAAACGATGTCATCAGCATGATCTAATTTCATTAATCTCTCTCCGGACGTGGTTTTGATACCCGGATTCCTTTTGTTTATTATTATTGCTTTGTCACCGGCAAATGGTCAAATTTAACGCAATGTTATCCTCGAAGACACCCACAGTCATTGAAATTTACACCATTCAAAGAGGGTCCACTCTTTAGGGAGACTACAATAATCCGAACTATTGGTAGCTCGTGCGTATTAGCTAATTGTAGATTAGGTGTTGTTGATCCGTTAGTCGAGCTTGGTAATTTGCTTGCAGACTTTTCGTCACCAATCCTGGCAAAAATATTAACATCTACCTGATCTACAACCCGGTAAAATGAGCCTTTTCAAGTGACGGCCTTTATTTTGGGTGGTGCTGGGGAGGTTACTCATTTTTGTGTAGTTACTGAAAACCGAACTGGCAAGGTACCTGCCTCTCGTTTCGAGTGCTCCATTTTTGTGGATAGGTTCGCAACCAAATCGCGCTCGTTACATCGGCACACGCAGTCCCCGGTGCTTTTAAAAACAGAGGGTGGCGTTAGAATAAGGAATAACGTCTCCATACAATCGTACTACGGTCCATAGCGAAATGCAAATTGGTGTACTAATGACATGGAACAAAGGACTTACCCAGTGCCTAGGGCGTCTGGTTCTACTTCTACTCGTGTCCACAGCTAATCCCGCCTTTACCACCGCTTTATCACCCAAGTCGTTTCGGTCCATTTTATTTTCATCCAGCGACCACATATGCACAATACTGGACATCCAGAACGTAATGGAATCGAAAGTTGAGCCGACTGGGGGCGGTTTATTGTCCCCATGTTGAGTGGTAGTTTGGCTTCCAGATATGCGATTCTCGGTTCCCCAAAATCGTGCATCATTTAATGTCAAGGTTCCTTCGACTGAATTGACCTCAGCCACCACGCCTTCATAACGATACTGCGCAACCGTAATTAACGAAACTTTGGTACCCAGTGAAAAACGACTGGGTTGGATTTCTGCTCCTGACATGAGAGGTGTTCACACCGGCTGTCGTAGAACAAGGTCACGTCAAGGTCACCGGAACTTCACGCGTGTTATGTCTTCCTAAAAAAATTCTTATGAACTTTGTTCAGTTGTCCGCGCTCTGCACAGTAATGGTCTTGGCTGAGCGGAAAGACTGACAAACGCGTCAGTTTGAATGAAAGAAAATCAATAAATTCTGGTGCAAGTCAATCCAGCTGGTCGATATGGCTCGATATTGCAACAGTGAGTCCGTATACTGTGATTAGCAGACTACGACGATCATATGGGAGAAACAAGAGCGTATTCACGTGGGACAAACAATCGTTAAACTACACCACAATATTTCACCCTTAAGTAACTTGTGATGTGGGTTTGTGTCAGCCCTGGTCGGTTTCTTGAACATTCGTTTTATTTCAGATTCAGGAAGTGGACAAGAATGGTGACCTAATTTTTCACATGAAAATGGAATAAGCTTGGTCTGTTTTACACTGCTGTTTAACTCTACTCAAAGTGTTGCTGTTCTCTCATCGACTGGAAAACCACTGACTATAAAGTAACTTGGCATTCTGAAGAGAAGTTAAGTTGTCAGTTTTACTACTGATATTTCCATATTGAACGTAGCGAAAGTCTGGACCCATCCTAAATAAGTGCCGGGACTATCCAACCTGCAAGTCACTGTAAATCGAACTCTCTGAAATCCCGAAAAGCAGCTTCACATTACTCTTTCTTAATGGCTCTTACCAGTCCTTAAGCGAGGTTTCAGGCAATATTTGCCACCGGATTTCACTACACACTGAATTTGTTCGCTTAACAGACTGCTTGTGACTGGTAGGCGGATTCATACTACCTTAATCGCAAATGTTTGAGTATGGGCCAAGAAGTTGGTTTAAGCGTTCATTTGTGTCACCAAGAGACGCGACAGGGATGATCACTCGAAAAGAGATGTGTTATTGGCCCACGGGAACCAGAGAAATCGATCAGCAGAATTTTTGTGCATTTGAACCTATCATGGTAGACAGCGGTGCGATAGACAAGTTTCCTAACCATCAGATCACAGTGTATACTGTTTTTCATAGGCTTTCTGGACGAGGCTATTACGCTGATGGCTATATTCTGTTTTACAGCGCATCAGTTTCATGTACTGGTACTGTGTGATTTCAAATGAAAAACTACAGCCCGAAATCACGATGAGAAAGCGCCTAGTATCATATATTGGGGTGGTAGGCTGAGGTTTAAGCTGGGCTTGTCTCGGTATGCACAAGAGGGTAGGATTAAAAAGTAGCCTAGTTTGACGTAACAAGATAGCAGCAGATTTTCACTGAACATATCAGGCACCATCATCATCATCATCGACAGTATAACATCAGTGTTCAACACTCATGCTTCGCCGTACAACCATGATTTATTTGAAAGCCTTATTTTGAAGAAAAGAATAACAATAGACGGGGAAGGGACCTAGTGATGGCTTACTACAATCATTCCGAGGTCCCTACACCTCCACTCATTCAGGCAATCCTGCTAGAAACTGACAACAAGAACACCACAGACATCGATTAGGAGCCATATCTTATAGCCTTTCCAACCAGGCGCAGTGAGGATCGCGCGGTATCACGTGAAAGAGGAGTCGCACCGACATCATCTAGACTTTTCGTAATCTTTTTCACAACCCTTTGCCAGGTCAAAGGTTGGCCATGGAAAACAGCACTCACATCGGCAAACGATGGCTCGGCATGTGCAGTACATGGTTTAACCAACGTAGCTTCCGGCGCTGGACACATCGTTTGAATGGAAGCCCCCATTGCTTTCTGATTGTGTAGTTACGGATTCCCTGGCACTAACCTACATGAGCTATTGTTCTGAGATAACGGTTGTTGAAAACCTGAAGACCTCCCAGTTTCCCTGCTCGAACATGCCGTGAGAACTTCACGTCACAGAAGCCAAGCAATGACTGACTTTTTCAAAGGACCTTTCGTCCTTCAAATGAACCACTGGAAAGCTGTTTCATCCATGTTGAGAACCAGCAGCACTGCGCACCTCATGAATCTTCACAGCGATTCGAAATCGCATTTGAAGACTAAACCAACCGGACGTGAGCGGCAGGTCAGCTGTGTGATTAACTCGTGCTTAGGCAGGACATAGCGCCACTCAGCCCTCAGTCACAGAATCCACATCAGGTTGTCACGTGTTGACTGGCTGCTCGAGATGGAAGCTTAATTTGTCTGTATTTTACACCAGTTGAAGAAACACTCCTAAGTCTTGTGCGAATCACACACCTAGCTACGCTAGACGAGCACCGTCCCTCCAAAATTGAATTTTCGCTTTCGGGGGACAATATCTGTTTCCGACCCTGAGATAAACTATTCCAAACATGGCGAGAGATGGTCCTCCACAAACTCTGATGAACTGTGAAGATTAACTACACTGATTGTCAGATTTCCTAAGGGTTGCCTCTATTGATTTGACATCAGAACCAATTCTCCTCCAAGAGGATCCATAATGAAACCTATCAGGAAGGTCAGATTCCTGAAAGTAACCACTGAATGCCCGAAATCTACTGAGATCTTCAATCCCACTAGATGCTGACCAGACAGACAACGCCCCCTCAATATGCAGCGCGTCACAGCCTCGTACCAAAGCCAGACAACCCCCCTCAAAACGCAGCGCGTCACAGCCTTGTATCAAGGCCAGTCAGTGAGTCAGCGTTGGACCAAGTGCAGACAGTGTATTTTGGCACTCGCACGCTCTCACGTTCTCGCACTCACTTGTTCGGAATAAAGCTGTTGTGTTCCCTTCGATGAGTCTTTTTCCGGCACTAGGCGCTGGAGCGGGGTCAGCAGTCAGCTACAACAAAACCCAAAAATGCTAGGGGACGCTGATACAGAGTGCATAGTATGCAGCAGATGGGTATTCTGTAGATTAAGTTGTCTCCATGCGTAACCGCTGGCTGCACACCACTTGCACTCGGCTCTATCGGACCTCTACGCATGTACTGGTGAAACAATGCCCGCATCAATATTACGTACTTCGTGTGTAGGCTGCCGTTCAACACAGCATGTATAACACTTTCACCTAAACCTAACAAATACCACTTAGATAATTTTGTGAGCGCCAATGTGGTGGAACTGAAGAGAATATTGGTAGCTCAGGATGTAATAATGGCCGTTGGTTTGTTCGGGGAGCTGGACATTTTAGTTACAAAGGTTTCATCCCCAGTAGAGGTGGCCTCATCAGGGTGCTCTGGGTGGAAGTTCGTTGAGGTTGGAACCGAATTGCCCAGCTCATGCTCATGTGATATTAGACTGTGTTGATTGACTGTTGAATCCCCTACCTATCAGCTATCAGAGACAGAACAGCAAGGCTGACCAGGACGGAAGGCAACTGTGTGAACAAGTGCGAAGGCTGACATGGCATGCATCATGTGAGCAAAGCAACGTGACCAGGTCACCTGTTGACGACCGGCACGGGCAGCTGGAAGATGTTAACAACGCCCATTCACGAACTTTTCACTCGAGAAATGCGTTTAGCCAACTATTATATCTCTGATCGCGGGAAAATGCTACCGAATACCGTTACTCAGAGTCCTATTTACTACAAATACGTTGGAATATATGGTAACTATGACTTCAGAACATAGCATGGTGGGGTAAGATAATATAACCGGACGTCTAGGGTATCTGTATGGCCCAGAGAGCTTCAAGCCGGGTGGAAAAAAATCAGGCTATTAGGTGAGCCTGGTGTGGTACAGAACCAGTGAGATAGTTCGGAGCCACACGTGCTTTTCGAGTGGCTAGCAGTATGTAGGGCAGGAGGTCTTACTGATTTTCATTTGTGGTTAGGATTGTTAATCGGGCAACCAACGCACGCTCAGTTAGCTGGTCAGGTGTCCCTGAGCTTATCAAGCAAACCAATATAGGGGTCATACCTGAAGAACCCAGGTCACTTGTCTGCGGCACTACCAAAGACTTGAGTGTGAAAACACCTACCATGTACATGAAGAATTTACATCCTTCGTGTGAGATTCTGAAATTAATGGATAATAAACTAGGGTTATTCATTTGGAGACCGACCATAGTATGGTTGTTTTGGTCAACGAAACAAACCTTAACTTGTTTGCTGCCGAAATAGGGGTAGGTCACTGAGAGGCACGGGGGCGCATGCCGTTATCGCTAGCGGTGAAAGAAGGTACCTGCACATTACTGGTGAAGTGTTAGCTACCGGCTTTATCAGTTCTACTGCCAAGGGAATCGATGCTGGAACTATTGTCTGAGTGGCGTTCGCGCGGTGTAAACGGGTTGATCATCGCTTGCCATAGTCTTCCGAACCACCCGCGCCTGGAGAGCGTTTCCGAAGAAAGGGAGTTTAGATCTGTGATCCTGGTGCCTCCGGCTATCTGGCTTGAACCTATTGCATGCCACAGCGGACACTGAGGCAGGATGGTGAACCAAGATCTGAATAACAACACGCATATGACCTCAATCAACACAAAATCTGGTTGAACTACCAAGTTCCGGTCAGAGCACACAAACACGCACAATGCCACGCATATTCAGGGTTAATACATACACGCACACACACAAACTGATCAGACTTAACTGATCTTGACTGGATCTCAAGGACTCGCGAATCAGAATCAAAGGTGGCGGACCTATATAACGCTGAGTTTGGCCCGTATTCAGTTGACTGTGGCAATCCTTGTAGAAGGCTGCCCACAGCATCCGAAACGTCGGATCAAATTATCTTATACCACTATGCTGCGTTCTGACATTAAACTTTCCGTATTGCAAACCACAAGTTTATTAAGATCTGAGGCGACTTATGCTTGGAATTCCTCAAACACGGCAGAATACCCTTGGTATTGACAATACGAGAATTCCAAGGAAGCGCAGCCATCTGATGATAAGATATCGCAACAAACTTCTAGCCAGATGATAGCCGGTTCACATGTGGCACCTCTGCTACGATCCGCGACTTTATGTTCAGAGAATCTACACTGACTGTACCAAGCCATGTGTACTATTTTTCGACCGAGACTTAAAGGAAGAAGTGAGCCTGCAATTGCAACGGAAAACAATTCCAGAAGAACTAGCTGGTTGGGAAAAATAAACCAAACAATGGCGAAAGCCATCACCCGCTGCTCAGAACAGAGGGTTCGAAAATAAGTTTCATAGGACATGCTTTCATTTCATGAGGTTTCTTAACCTCACAAGCATTTAGTGGCTGGTCAAAGATAAACGGTTTGCCGAAATCTACATCAAGAAAGTTTTGGATCAGGGAGAAATTGCGTTCACATTATATCGGCATCCCTTCTTGGAGAGATACCCGGAGTCCCAGTCAGCTATCCCATACCCATCAAAATAGTTTTGTGATCAGCTGGAGAGTGTGGTTGCCTTCTGCGACGGCTACGATGGTTAAAAGACAAACCTAATCGAGGCTTCGGGTAAGCTAATCACATCGCTCAAGTCTAAACACGTTTGCCTGTCAAGACGCGAAAATTCAGGTTTGTCCAGCCTGCGCTGTTAGAGTGGTGGTAACACGCTTGCCTTGAGTGTCAGATGTGCGGAGTTCAAGCCGCGACACTACCGAGGATATGCACAGCTAATCAGCTCCGATAAAAGAGAAGCTGGGGTCCAGTACTCCCCCCTTTGGTGTGGTCTCACCAGAGTAATTAAACCAGGACAGAAGGACGATTATTCAAACGAGAGTGATGTGAACATGAATTCTACAAATCTCGCAACCACCAACAGAAAAAACCGTGTCCTCTGTCCAAAGCCTCAGCTCCGAAGACAGACTGAAGATGGGAGATGCAATGGAGGGGCTCCGCATTTGCAGGCCAGCTGAAAGAACTGTCAATTAGAAACCTAGAGTGCTTTCTGTCAGAGTTCAAAACCTTCGCAATAAGATTGATGAAACACATCACTCGGTGCTAAGTTCGTCGTTGTATAGCAGTTGAGCATCAGTATGTATTGCTGGTGTACCGCTGTTCAAGATGATGGTGATGATGATGGTGATGATGATGATAATGATGATGATGAGAAGGAGAATGAGTATCATGTCAAATGTCTTCTATGTTTTCATTCATTGGGACGTAGTTTAATTTGAGAGGGTTCTTATTCTCCTCTCAGACGAATGTGAAGGATCTATAAAGGAGTGTTGTAACACAGCATAAACAACATTTTTATCTTGGGCTAACTGAAGTCTGTCCAGGCAACTGTACTATCGAGGGGTTAAGGCACAAAGCTGGGAAATGCTACGATCGAGTTATACTCAGTCGACTGATGGCAATGTCTGCAGGCGAATTTCCTTCACCAGTCCTGGAATATGGAAATAGTTAGTGCTTTTAACTTTATCCCCTCCTCAAACATTACCCACATAAAATACACATGACCCCGTCCTCAGGTAGTTTCCTTCTATCCAAGTAAGGCAATAAACCATCGCAAGTCAGGTTTTACCATTCTATTTGGCAACTTGTGACAATTTTCACATGATGGGTTGAGGACGAAGCGATAAACAACTTCCTAGTAAGTCATTTTGCTGGACCAATGGCATGCACGAGGTTGAAGTGGCGTACCCCATGACCGCCAGTCCATCGGTGATACAGCTTTTTGAATTACTTCTTCACGAAAGTTTCCCTTTGCGAAGCTTGAGGCTCATTTCCACATTCAACAATGCAGTTGAAAACAAAAAAGACGCCCTGAAGTTTCACAATTGGTTAACTGATGTCAGACAGATGCGGTGTGGTCAGTGCGTAGTCGCTTCACTTGATGCTTGCTTTCCTGCCTGCCTGTTTTTCTACCTACCAAAAAACCAACTAACCTACCCACCTACCTGCCTGCCTGTCAACCTGCCTGCCTGTCTGTCCATCCATCTGTCTGTCTCACTACCTGCCTGCCTATCTGCCTGCCTGATCACCCTCCGACGGGCCTTGATTTAATCGATACTATCATTCAAAAAGCTCAACCAGCATTTTGCGGTAAGTTGTTAGTTCCACGCACGTGACATCGCCATATGTAACCGTAATGCCCCAGATGATCGATCTTCCTTACGTTGCCGCAATTTCAAAGCTGCTCTTGGTGTACCAAGCAGCGAGCCCAAAAACATACTGACCATGTATTAAACCGGACTGGCAACGACTTGTGGGGATGTATAAGCAGACTTAGGGAAAATCGCCAAGAGTAAATTTCGTACACCTTCCAAACTCGTTTAAGTACTCACATCTAAGAATCATGTTTGAGTAACACGTTCCTGATGAACTGGGGTGTCCTACCCATTCATTGAAATTTTTGCCTTATTAAGACTAAATGTGAGCTGATCATGGAGGACAGAAGGTATTGGTTGTTAGTTGACACCTTTGGCATCAAGCCGGTATATCCCAAGGGACGAGTGTATCAGGCTACCGTGCGTGCTGTTTTGTTGTATGGCTCTGAGACTTGGCAGCGGAACTGAGACGTCTTCAGGTGTTCGACAACCGTTGTCTCAGAACCATAGCTCGTGTGGGTTGGTGTCTGCGAATCCGTAATGAGGCAGTTAGAAAGCTAGTTTTTGGTTGTGCAACGGGTACTTCCGTTGAAGAATGTGTCCAGCACCAGAAGCTGCGTTGGTTGGGACATGTGTTGCGTATGCCTAACCATCGTTTGCCGAAGAGGGTGCTGTTTTTCATGCCCAACTCAGAGTGGTGGAAGCAGACAGGTGGACCCTTGATCTGGTAGAAGGGTATGAAAGAGATTACGAAACGTTTGGGTACCGTCGGTGCTATTTGCCTTCTAGGATGGGTCCACGTGACCCCCACTGGGTCTGGTTGGAGCTGCTGCAGGATATGGCTGCTGATCGATGTCAATGGCGTTCTTGTTGTTAGTTTTTTTGTTGTTGCCAGATTGCCTGAATGAGTGTTTGGACATGTGAGGACCTCGGAATGATTGTAGTAAGCTAGCACTAAGTCCCTTCCCCGTCCACCTTTATTCTTTTCTCCAGAATAAGACTTTCAAATAAATCATGGCTGTACGGCTATGTTGGACAGTGATTTACTACTGTCGATGATGATGATGGTAATAACTTTTAATGAACTGGAGCCACGGTTCTTTGGTGCATAATTGGTCACAACAAACAGAGAGCGTCCAGTATCCTGATGAGTACAAGTTTTTGTCGAGACAGAAAGTCAGATAGTACAGAATCGGCCACTTACGAGTATCCAGAGTAGCAAGGAAGCCTCAGCCCGCAGACTTTGGATTATACCAACACCGGTGCAACTCTCTGCACCAGCTTCAGAATTATTTGAATTTCGTAGTATGCGGAGTCTAGATAGAGAGGAGGCCATAAGCTCAGCAACTGCACTTAGATTCCGTATTCGAGTTCCAGAGATGTATCGAACGTCATCATCATCGTCGTCATTGACAGCATAACATCAGTGTTCAACATTGATGCTTCGCTGCTGTAGCAGACATCAGTCGATAGGGTATCTGGAGTACACACAAGAGAAGTTTATTGGAGGATCTGCCCAACAGTCCTCACGTAAAGGCTGTAATGAAAACGGGAAAACGAGGTTTGAATAGCGGAGGCCGAGCGATAGATGTGAGCAGCGACGTGTAACGCTTCAGTTCCATAAATGTGATGTGCACGAGAATTTTACAAATCCCGCAACCACCTACAGCTTCTTCCTGACTGACGGTTCCACAGCTGGAGTCTACATAAGACTAGTGGGACAGGACAGGTGTTAAGAGATAAAAATGAAGAATAATCAGATACATCCGCAGTTGCATGTCTTCATCCATCCATCCTGCAGCGTGCAGCAAGTAGGGCGGTCAGGCTAACGTGACCACGCGACGGCCGACGTGACATGAAGTTACCTCCGTCTGTAAAGTTCATTGTTGTATGTAACCTGAGATACTGCTAGAGCGCCTAAATCTGGACAGGAGGACGATTAGGGTCCTCAACCAAAACATTTGGCTCAAAAATCTGACCGGAAAGCAGCGGTGACTTGACGCTATTAGTGCACTAATAACAGTTTTTACTGTGGTAGATAGTAGTTAACAGTTACTAGTTGTACCATGGTAAATTAGATAGAGTGCGAACAATGGAATAAGTCAAAAGGTGACTTATCGTTTGTGGATAACTCGTGAGAGTTCCTGGGTGAAAGTCCGCACGGGGAAACGTGTTTTCTCCGCACTGCTACACGTGTTCCGTAATTGTCCGTGGACTTGTGGAGTTTGGCTGTCTTCCTGCCCCTTGCGCGCGCGCGCGGTGTGTCTTCCCATATATAGGAAGGTTTAACGGGTGTAGAATACATAAAATCGTTCCGACGCGTACAATACGGGAACTGACTTGTCGGTTTAGGTTGCGAGCGGGACAGGGTTTTGTCACGTGATTTGTGCGTTTGCCGAACAAAGGAGTCGCGTGATCTAGTGAGCACGGATGTAATGGACAAATTAAGCGAAGTTGGTTGAAGGGACAAGGAAGTGACTGCTACAACACTACTCGAGTAGCTCAAATTTTAAGCACCACATTGCTACACCTGTTCCAACTCCCAACCTAGAGGGCCAGGAGACTTTGCTTGTCAGAGCTCTATCCATTGACCAGCATAGATGGAGAGACTCTGTGGATGCTGAATGAGCATCCTCCAGTACAGCTGAATGAATTACTGAGCTAAACTCACCTTCGTACCATGATAATGTCCGGTATCTTTGGGACGGGAGAACAAAAGCAATCCCAATGAGGCTTAGACAAAGCATCTCTGCAGTAGACGTCTCGCAGAGACAGTGCAAGACTTCCTCATCAAGGGACTCAGCTTCGACTGAAAAGATAACCACAGGCCTGGAGTAACTGGTCAGCCTAGAAGCGTTGATGAAATCTATCGGATTCCACGCAACTTCACAAAAATAACTTGACGAAACAGTCGTTCGAGCCATCTTTGGGGTAAACAGAAGGGAGCCGCGAACACATTGAAGAAAGATGAAAACATCACCGTTCTACCGACTGTCAAAAGATGGCTGACAAAGATTATGGACACAAGAATGTGAACAAAGCAAGAAAGCAGCCAACAATAAGAACTCGAAGAGACTCCTGCGCTGATGGATCATTGCTAACATGCTTGCCTCGGATGTCAGATGTCCAAGGTTCAAACCCCGCACGACCAAGGATACACACTGCTGACGAGCTCTAATAAGAGGGAAACTGGGGTCCTGTGCACTTACCAGAATAATTTTGCTAGCACAGAAGGAGGGCTGTTCAAACGAGAGTGATCTGGATGTATGCTCGTGTACCTGTACAAGGTCACAGAAGAAGAATACTGTAGAATAACAACCCATGATTTGGCCACTCCCTGATTCTACGGAAGCCCAAAGGCACACTATCCATCCAACAAATAGTCTCACTCACAAAGTCACTGACCTCCAAGCTTTCGAAAGAACTATTGATAAAACTGAAGCAACTCATCTGTGGGTCGTAACAGCCAGTCAGCAGTGCAGGACAATTTTTGAAGAAACTGAGGAAGGTAAACATCAGCCAGGATGCAATAATGGTCTCATTTGATGTGAGCCCACTGGTAACATCCGTAGATCTCGACTTTACCCTGGCAAACGTTGCCGAATTATTGGAGTACCGCGGCATACCAAATGGACTGTTAGAGGAAGAAGACTTCTGCGAATTACTCAGTTTATGCTTGACCACATATTGTGAGTCCCATGGAGTATACTACGAACAACTACGAGGAACACCAACGGTGTACCGCAGAAGTAGCAATACAAAGGGCGGAGTGAATTATATTGTCCGATATAAATCCAAAAATGTAGATCAGCTATGTGAATGACGCTTTTGTCATCATCGAAAAGAATGAAGTGCGGCTGAGAGTGGGATATGAAACAATGTGTACGTTTAGAAAGACTGACAGGTAGGCAATCTAGAGCCGTGGTTGTTCCCAAGTAGATCATCAGTATATACTTGGCCTAAACTCGGTCCTACTGAGGAGCGAAAAAATTACCAGTATAAAGCCGCATAAGGCAATCACCATTATTTCTGAGCCTAGTGTCCAAATGGACCAAGCTACCAAGCTGTACCACTGATGAGCCGAAGCGTCCCAGTTGTGTGCAAAGACTTTCGGCTACTAGGGCAACATCTGAAATTTGCATGTTGGGTGTAATGCTGGTTGGGTCCCGGCTCAATGTATCTTTCACCCAACCAAAGCTACGGTCAATCAGTGCATAGGTGGGAACTATAAACATGGGAAAACTTTTATTTCGGTTTCCCATGGGAGATGTAAAGCGAACGGCACAACTGTTTACGATGGTCCAGTTATGTGAGGGATCCTCGGTTCGGGAACTAAGAGCTACACTAGCGCTATCGCAACAGCTAGAATTCGTCTGAATTTCATGAGCAGCGACATCTAGAGAACAAAAGTGCCACAAACTGAATTACCGCAGTGGAAGTATGAAGAGTTCCTGGAAGATCAACTTGTCTACCGATTTGCTTGAAGGTTCGAGCATGAATGGCTGGGTTAAAACCAGAGGAAGCGGACATGAAGAGTCAGAGGCGCGCCAATAATCACCTACTGAGATGCAAGACGGGCACTTCCCAGAGTCGGGATTCACAGGGGATTGATCGTTAAGTGGAGTAGGAAAGAAGTTGGGAGATAGGGGTAGAAAAGGATGGGTGGTCTCATTAGTACTCTGTGTCTGCTTACTAGACCTACCCTATGCAGCAACTAAGGTGAGCTGGTTGGTGCATCACGCAAATTCCGACAAGCGTAAATGTCAAACAGATTAGGATTTGTCCATCCTTGACACGCTACTGGATGCCAGTCGATATCGACTTTCTACAGATCTCGTCCAGATTCGCTTGATTTTTTGTGATTCTCAGTGGTGAACTGGCTGAAAGAATTTTACACATTATGGACTACGGGAATCCTAAATTCCATGTACAAAGTTCGCTGGCCCTAAAGTGTATGTTTTTAAGAATACAACGTCCTAGTGGACGCAATATAAAAGAAAAAACGAGACCGGGGTTGGACTCAAATCACTAACCTTCCACTTACAGGAATAGTTCCTTAACACTTAGGCACTGAAGACGGTTGCTTCATGTCACACTGATGCCGTGGGGTACTTCACACGTGACCTTGACTCCGCAATTTAAACAGCTACCAGATCTTTTTCAACACTAAATAGACCTTTATGTTCTCTGACAGTTGAATATCATGCTTGGTTGCGACGGCAGAATGTCCCGTTTTATGCTTCACTGTTTTAGACGCGAAACACTTGTTTCCACCGGATTCTATAATCAAACAAACTGCAACCATTTGCGTTTAGGGACAAATTGGAAACAGCAGATATTGTTTTCTAGGGACAATATGAACTGCATGACAGTCAAAGGGAGCAGCGAAGCACGCATTGTAGCACCAAACATTGCTCTGACAAAATGTCTTCATTTTGTTGTATTCGATTCTCAACAATTACCCGTTTGAAAGTGACCATTTTCGATCGATCGCTTCGATTTGTCTATTCAGAGAAGAACGAGTATATCTTTGTTACAGGGTGCTATCTTTGCGCAGCCC
>SJOL01003041.1:1485-76780 GCA_004794785.1 Opisthorchis felineus | reverse complement strand
CCCACCTCCCCAAACAATCGGTGAAAGAAACTGTGGCAGCCATAGCCACTGTACGACAAGTACGCGGTTCTTACAGCTGATGATGACGATGACGACCTTAATCAGGTGACGGAGCAGGAGATGGTGCCATTAGTCGCTTTCGTTTGCAACAGAAGGTGAGGCTGGTGGTGATCACCGTATTGATGTTAAGCAGGGGGAAAGCGTTCGAAAAGTGCACTCACTGCGGAATACATTTGGGAATTGCAAGTCGTATCAGAGGGTAGTGAGACATAGGAGTACCTGCTGACACCACTATGTGGTACCTATTTAGTCCTTTCATAGGAAGGGTAGGAAGGTTAGGCCCATGAATGTGATTGTGTCTTTCCATTATTGTGTTTTATGAAGGGGTTACTAAAACAGAATGACGAATTTATTTTACCGGGAACAAGGCTTTCAATACTGTTGACACAGATCCTTCCAAAGAGCGGCTATCATGGGGAAAGCGGTATTCGGCCTCTTATGGTGAGGTGCCTCCTGGAAGATTATTGTACTGAGCTCCAGATACCCTAGAATGTGAATAAAAAACAACACAGTCTAACGATTTTTAAGGTTTTTGATCAGAGAAGTAAACGAACATCACAAGATCCATCGAACTGGAAGCACCCCCCCCACTTGACGTGTATTGTGCATTCCAAAAGCCATCGCTATGGTATGCTCAGGTTTGTAGGCTACAGTGGGCAAGCTTCCATATCGAAAGGTCAACGGCCTGGTGAGTGACTTCAGGTTTATTAGTTTACAAAATAATCAGTTGCAATAATAAGGGTGGGTGGTTCCGAAGTGGTCTGAAATAGCTTTCGGGGCAGTTGCCTGAGAGTAACAAATGATTACTAGAGATGACTTTGTCAACTCAAAAGTTGGAGGTTAGGGAAGCCTAAAATTAACTGTGCAATCAAGAAGCCGATGTGACGAGTTTTGCATTTTTTTCTGAAAATTTTCACAGCACATCGACACCAATTACACGAGTAATTCCGCCCACAGTTGTGATGTTCTTCAAAAGGTACACCCAACAGCGACTAGGTAATAATACTGGTTTGGTAAAGTCCGAATTCGTGGGTAGTTCAAGAAAGGGCACCGCTTAATTTGGAACTATCACCGTTTTGTGGTAAACCACGTCCATCCGCAGTTCGTGAGTGAGTTCACAAAATTCACGGTCGAATTTTCGGTACGACTGTGATCACTCAGTTCAAAAAGACAAGTTGACACGCAGCACCAGGTCCTGAAATTGAATAGGTTACCTTGGTACTGTGTTTGCAGGCTCTACATTTTTGACTAATTGGCAAATGCCTGGGATGCGGTGCAGAGCTCAGCACAGAAGTCACCGCACGGCACACACACATTGTCACTCAGAGCCCAATGCTGTAGGGCAATGCACCTTAGCAGTCACACATTTCACCATTCATGACCTTTTCTTCCTGGTTAACAGAAAGGGCACCTTCCGGCACGGCACTAACACGAACTCAGCGGTTACAACCTCTTAGACATGAGAGATTTTTTGAAAAATTCGATATCCTCAAGCGTCCTTCTGAGCTTTTCTGGACGTTGTCTGAACGTTTGGCGTTCATAAACGAAGTGGTTCAATTAAATGGTCCAATACTTCTCGAATCAACCTTACACCAGATGCAGGGACGGCGTATCAAACTGCTTGACCACCACCCCTTTAATCAATAGTGTACGCCATCATACAACTCTTTCAGGTGGTGCTGATAAATATGGAAGGGACCATACCTTGTTTGCACTAGGTGCGATCAATTACGAGAATGTCGTAGATTGTTGGTCACAATGACAGTACGGTTGACCACGTCACTGGGGGGGGGCGAGTGTTGAAGACCTGCACTTTGATGCGTTTACATGTGATTACAATCCCTATTCTATTTATTCCCATAACACAGAATGCCAAATGATTCCACTATTCAGTCCCCTATGGAAAAATGAGAAAAATGAAGATTTTTACAAGGTAAGCTTCATTTATCCAGCCACATCAATGTTGTTTCACTTCTCTGCTCAGCACTACAGTGGACAGAACAGCAGGAACACTGGAGTTCCAATTTCACCTGTTTTCTCGAGTTTAGGTCTTCGGACTTACGTCAGCTCAAAACTTTTTGAACCTCAATTAGTCTGAATTCCAAGTCAAGGTTTATAATAACCAACTTGTGCCAATGGGTCATTTGGAGGGGACTGATTTGTGGGATGATTTTAAGCACCGGTTCCTTTGATTCGGTCCTGTAGTACGGTACAGTATAGTAAGTACAGTAGCCTCTAACGGCGAGAGCTTTTTGGAGGAAGTTGTCCTTCTGAGTCACAATCGTAGAAGATATTACGGTTACATTGGGTCAACACAAAATTCAAATAGATTGACGTGGTTGCACGGCAGTGAAGCACCGGTGTTCTCATCGGATGTTGCCCTCAAAGATGATGATGATGGTGGTGATGATGACAAGTGCCGTTGGGTCATTCAGCTCGTGTTTTCCTTTTGTGTGTAGCTACCACAAAACCCACATGGAGTGCGTGGGTTGGGATTCAGTTATGGCTATTGATGGGATTGAAGCCTTGAGTTCGGAAGCAATAGATGCACTGGATGGCCTGCATCCATCGATGCACTTGGCATGCTTAAATTGTTCTAATGGCACGTCAGTATCCTGCAAAATATCGGGAATTTCATTTTTCTCTCTCAAGTTCTAATGATGTGATTTTCGTGCTAATCGTTTCGAAAAGAGTTGGTTTGGATTGCACCTAACGAGACGAAACAGACTCTTAAACCAAACTGCGTTAGGTCATTAATCGACTTCCGCTTATGTACACAAACCCTGTGTTTGAATTTAAACCACTGGGAACCCTATATATTTGCCCCAACAATGCCCCCAGGGTGAGCCACTGTCATCATTTCCAAGGTCACTTAGCGGAGCAGTACTAGGGCCCAGTGAACAGCTTCAGTTTTGCTTGATAAGAATAGTCATCAACTACAGAGAAGAATTCCCAATGCCAACACAGTCCATTCAAACTGTTCTACTGAGAGTAGACCGGGGTAAAAGCCATGTTTATCGCATGTGGGGCTGTTACAGGGCGTGGTTATCCAAAATAAAGTCCAGAAAAAATTACAATCACCCATTTGCACATCACACCAGTGTGGCGGTTGTACAAGGTTCTGTGTACACATGACCGTAGGTTGTACTTAAGCCGATTGCGCAACCCCCGACGAAGTTTGTCCAACGAATGAACTTGTGCTAAAAGTGAACTAACACAAAAGTTGGATTTTCTGACCAAATGATCCATTACCTTCAGGTGAGCAGCGTCTGCGTTCCAAATTCACTTTTTGCTTCTGGTTGCCATCAGCGTTAAAAACAACAACCCCACAAAGCAAACCTGGCAAAGCGGCCTACGCTGTAACAGACTCTTTAGCACAACGCCATAAGTCATGTATTCTTCCGGAAATCCTCCATGTTCATTCTGGAATTTATGAGGGGAAATTTCTGGAAATGACGATAACAGCTAGGGTTGAACGTGAGAATACGGTTTCGAAACCAGAAATTAGCCTGAAGTCCACGCGTGAGATCAGTGAACTCATCAGCGGAGACTGCGTTATTATTCTACAACACATCAGTCAAACCATTCTACTACATTCTACATTTAAACTATGAGCCTGTTTCTTGAGAGTGAATCAGACTCAGGCCACTTCTCGTGGATAAGAAGAATGCGATCCTCTTAAGGGGTACTACAGGTAGAGAGGTTGCCCCGCTTGTAAGATAAGTCCAAAGGAATTTGTATTACTTTGATGCCCACTTTCATCTGTACTGGATTTTGCTCATATTTACTAATGGCAGTTCACACGTGATGTCTCATTTCCCTCTGCTCACTTTATTGTAAATGTTGTTGTTCTCTCTGCTGCCACCTGAATGTTTCGGTTGCCACAATTTATCCTACTTCTTACAACTGTGCTTCTTGGTTGTTGGTCTGTTCGCCGAGCTTCGCGGTTGGGTTGCAAACGTTTCATCACCAATGGAGGGGAGATTGTTAGTACGTGGTTGAGTCACTGACGATGTCACCTCGATTGGTGACAATTCAACTGCTAAACTCGACGAACAGACTAACAACCAAGCAACGCAACCTATATTCCGCAACATCGCCAACTAGGCTTCTTCTTGTCTTGGTGAGAAAAGGGAATCCACAAAAAAAAACAGACTCATTCTATGAATCGTGAGACAGTTAATTGCTGTCGCAGTACTAACTGAGCCAAGCTTTCCTCAGGTTCGAACTGAAGTTTTGAAAGACAAGATAAAGCAAATTTTGTTGGAATACCTTTCGGACATGGGTGGAACAAGCGTACAATCACTGGAACTCTTTTTGACAGGTAAGCGAATCTAATTCTTGCCCGGTTAGAGTAGTATCCGGTGGACAGAGATGCCGTTCTCACGAATATTGGTGCTACAGGAGTACACTGTACTACGGTGATTAAAGTCAAGGTTTTTGTAATAGCGCTTTTGCTGTTCTCACGGTGGAGCGATGTATTCTTTCAACTTTACCGAAATTTCAAGGGAGAATTAAAATGGCAAGTATTTTACTGTATTTTAGACCTTTACCGTCAGACTTAGCCTTTTTCACAGGGACCCACTTGGCGACATGTTAGAGTACATACACGGCTATTCCGGAAAGTGCTCCATGCAATGGTAAAGCTCTTATGACTCCTTCTGTCTGACGGTCATTTGCCTGCACACGTTGTCGTAGGAGATGGTACTTTGGTTCCTCAGAAGCATTATGCTACCCCGAAATATTTAAACGATGTAGATAGGTCAACAAAGTTTTGGCGTGAACTCATTCTGTACGCTGTCATATGTGTCACATTACTGCTGACCGGAATAAAAGTCGCACCGTTTGTGAAACGTAGACAACATTTCTAATCAATAAACTAGGTCACTTGCCAGGTAGCCCTTATGTCTAGAAGTGTGAATAATGGAAGCATTAAAAATTTATCAGCTATACATTGGCTTTCTCCAAAACACGATTGTACGCCTGTGTAGGTCAGTTACAAGAGAACTCTAGCTGTGTCAAAAGTCTGTTTCATCCGACTGAATTCATCTGGAAGAATGAAAATTCTTTGATTCTCAGCACTTCTTACCTGGAGGTCTAATCTTACCAATCGGAATCGGGGATACTTTGTACATGAGTATTCTGAGGATGAAGCGACAAACAAACTCGCACTATGTGCTCCTGTAGGAATGAATTACGATAGAATCTATCCTATGAGGTGGGCGATCGAAGTGAGATAAGTGTTTCTAAATTCTTCTGAATGCGGCCAAAACCTCACCATAGACACCGATGATAGGATTTGCAATGATTAAACAAGGTTCTTTTTTGTTGGACGTTCAAATGTACATGCACTACCCGACACAACTACACATATACTGGACCACGTGACTTGAATTTCAGAAAAGCCTAATCGCCACCGAAATGAACCACTACGAAAAGAAGCTAATCAACAACAAACTTTTTGTCAGCTGAGATGTAATTTGTCCTTTTCTGGATAGTACGAGAAACTGGCACTTTTGGGGTGAGGTTGCATGATGGCCAATGAAGGGTCAAATACTCTGCCTGCACATTTAACCTAGGCTAATCCTGGAGATATTAAACCAGCCCAGCGTTGTGGGATATGCTTGAGCAGACCGGCCAGAACAATCTGGAAGTTTATTCGAATGAACATAAAGCCAAAATCATGAATCTGACGGAATGAATTGAAATTCGATCGGATAGAGATAATTTCCACGGATTAGAATTGCTTTCAGCATCCACCTGAGAGCAGCGGTGCTTTGCTCCACGCGTCTCTGCGGAGCCACTGGACCTGTGGTAGAGACCAACTGACTTGTAATAGCATGGTAAAAATAGTACTGAAACCCAAGACATCCTGTAGGCGGACCTAGTTTTTGTATCGAAAACATGTAATAAACAACTCAGGGTAACTATTTCCTGTCACTGTTTGTAGTCGCAACTGGGTGGTCATCAAAGGACATACATCGAATAGCTATCCCCATTTGGTAGGGAAATTTCAGTCATTCCCGTGAGAACAGAACTGAAACTATTCTACTCTCCAATCGTATTGTGAATTCCTAATTCCTATCTCACTGCAGATGATGAGCAATATCTGTTTGACCTCGAATTCAACACAACACTTTGGCAGGTGAGTGACTCCTCAGGTCACGTTCGTTGAATGCTGTTGCTGTGGAACTGTTGGGTAACGAACTGCCATTCGACCAAAACAGAGTACGATAGCCACTGGGATAATAAAGCCTGGATATGATAGATCGGTATGCCGGTTGTCTATTCGAACCACGGCATTCTTCGTCAGTAGCTTGACCCCTGATTACAGAGCCACTTGGGTCCATCAGGATACTATCCTTGCTCAGTGTACATCCCAAAAGTTTTCGTAATATTTTCGTGGTAGTGAGGAACTCCCCACTTGTAGACCTTGGAGGTACTCTGCAAGTGAAAAACGAGGTACCTTGTATAGCCGTCTTATTCTTTTTGAGAGTTATCAACAATAAGAATTTCATGAATTCCGAAGGGATTCAGATGGACTCCTGTGGAGTAGAATTTGATTATTTGGCATACGAAACGGTCAACAATTCGATGGCATATGGCGCCACCCAATTGTGAGAAACAGAAAATTGATTAACGAGTATATAGCTCGGATTCAAAGATGGAACTTGGGTGGTACTTGAGAACCAGGAGTAGCCACTTACAAAAGCCGCAATCTAGTAAGATCTCACAAGGTGAGTATACGATACTTGGGTTAGCATTTTAATTTCATGACCTCCACACCCTATGGTCACTCACCTAACTTGTGCCAGTCTCGATGTTGCTTGCATTGGTTTTCCTGGTCTGACGGTTTTTGTTTTCAGAACGTACATGCACGGTTTACCTTTAAAAAACCTCTTCCGGAAAATAGCGAACTCGGTGACGTGTTAGTTACTGGGGCAGTTTCTCAGCTAGAACAGCTTTGCACAGGTCACTGATTTTATGTGGGGCTGGAGTTGTAAGCGTTGTAAGCGCCATTTCACTAGCTCCTCGAACTTGGTCCCTACGTTGGCTGAGGGAATAATTGCAACACATGACGGTCCAATTGTTGTGCTCCCTAAGGACCGTAATTTGTAACTACACATTGGTGGAATAAAGTGGAAGCAGGCTTTCTTGTAAAGGTCCAACAAGACACGTGACTAGAGAATTTTTCACTTACTTTTCGAAAATGCAGCACATCTGCATGCGAATATCAAGATATGAATGACCGTTATGCTTTTTTGGTGGATAGTGAAGGTAGAACGTGCTAGAAGCTTGATGGTGTACAGGTATGACACTGAGACTTTCCACCCGGGCTGGTTTCATGTTTCTTCAATCTCCTATTCGTACCTTTGCTGACCAGAATACCTTGTGGCTGAATTTCAACACGGGATCTGAGGAATTGCCGTTCAATGAGCGTATAGCAACAGACCAGTTGCATCCTATCTGGAATCAGCTGGCTGTCACGGAATATGAGTAAGTTTCGTTTGTCATCCTTGATCATCGATTTTCCGATAAACTGCAATCTACTGCGTTTTTTTCACGCAAAAACCTTCGTACGTCGGATACTGACGTGTTCCACGTTTCTCTTCGCTCTAAATTCTTGGTCAAAACATCGTGTTTTATTGGTGCATTTATGGTGCATTGATCATTCCAAGATAAAACAGGAGCCAAATCGTTTTGCTTACCTATTCGTTTCCATTTGGATTGAAAAATACTTCCTCGAAAAAGAACAGGGGATAACGAACCATCCTCCAATGCTGCCCCCAGTGGAACCTGGCCACATTAATCCCTTCTAGGAAGATGTTCTGATTTCTGAGGATCACCCAGATACCGTCTGTTTTCTGCGACAACCAATTAGATAGCTTTTTAAAAAGATCTATTGTACCTGCTGATTCTTTACATTGTTTCTGTCTGATTCCGATTAAAATATCCTGCTCACACAATGAGGAGTAAGCCTGCGTTGTAGCTAGGATCCTAAATGCTCAATGCGTTCGCGTAACCAACACTAAGATGAGTAAATTTTACTTTGTTGTGCACTTCAATGAACTAGACTATCACTTTTAAACTCGATAACACCAGGCTAAATTGTCGACATCCTGGTGTTTTTCTACGCCTGCCCACCAGCATTCATCTCAAGTACGTTCGATTTGATCACCTGGATAAAATATGAGATTTGCCGGTGAGTGATTGAGCAACGTTAGACTTACGTGATATCATGAAGCTTAGAATAATCTCCGGTATTAAAACGATCCACTCTATGTTTGCCAATGCTATTCAATAGCGTGCGAACCGAGATGCAAATGATCTGCGAATGTACTTTAAGGAAGCCACAATTGAAAAATCACGCGGCTTGCGTTGACCATTGGCAGGAAAGCATAACGCCATCAAATAAGTCATGGATGCTCATCTGTTTTTCTGGGTAACGGTCTACGCTTTGGTCGTTGGTTTGTTCGTTGAGCTGGACAGTTTGATTGCAAACGTTTCATCACCAATCGAGGTGACATCATCAGTGCGTTGTTAGGAAGCGTAGTGGAGCGTAACGATGGGTCGACTCATGTACACCACCTGAGTTACCAACATTCTCCTCTATAGCAAGGGTCCACGCTTTGCCTACATAGGATAGACCGGCAGGCAACTGACAGTGCGCCTTGTTGCAGAACACAAAAGACGCTTTGCACTTCAAGGTCCCTCGCAATTCCAAAGACTGGAGAAAGAATCAGCTGTTGCACTTCACTCCTTGATAGAAAACCACAACGTTTTGTTTGATCAGCCTAGGCCAATTCACAAATAGCTGACAGTGTAATCAGGACATTGCTATGCGGAAGCTTTGGCAATTCACGAACAACCTACCTACATCAATCGATAAGACGCTGGGTCTACATCGGCTGTGGTCGGGGCTTATGAGCATCAACAAGTAGCGCGACTAGCTGATCTCAACTTCAGCCCACATGGATTTCACTGTCGCACCTTGTCCCCTCGAACAGCTTCATGAAAGTCGACCACACAGTGATAGCTTGCAACCAACACCTGTTTCTTTTGTCCCCAGTAGTTTCGACTAGTTTTCTCATGACGAAGCTGATCGAAACGTTGAGTTATTAGAAAAACTCTGTTCTTCACGTCGTGTTTTTCACCAATAATCAACCCAAAGTGTTGTTGAAACAACACTACTACTGCTTCAACCTCCCACTGGTACTTTACGGTACCCGTAATGATACCCCGTGGGATGTAATTTTCACTGGACTAAGCGAAGTTTATTTCATATTTGAGGACCAGCAACATTTTATTTCTCACAACCTGATCATCTATGGATTTGGGATATTCGATTGTGTATTATTAGCCACAAAACTAAGATTTCGTCAAGTTACTTGGCTTCCAATACTTGGAGATGTTCTTTGATCGGGTCACGGAGGATGTTAACGCATCATGTCACACGCAAACCACGGAACCGTGGTCGGACTAGCTAAAATTGAATCAACTGCCACGCCAAAAAGTGTCTGAATCCCGATTCGTGAAATGAGCCTCGGGTATCAGTGGAGCTGAAATTGCCCGAACTGTCCAGACTGTTCTGAGTGTTTCGGCATTTCGCCCATTAATCAAAAGTTGACATCTTCGGTACCAGGAAGAGTGATCCCCTCAGGGAAGTCATATTCGAGGAGCGAATGACTACTGTAGTGCATACAACCATACGGTCGTATTAGAGCACAAGACCCACCATTGATTGACATGTCCCTTCGTTTCACTGTAAAGTCTTTGAATCTTTCTGACTTTAGAGTTCTGCACATTGGTTAAGCCTGTAAAGACCATCACTTGTAATCGATCCAGTATTCATTTGCCTAGCTATATGTTACGGTTGCTCTTGTATTCCCAAACCGGGTATGCAGGGGTTATGCATTACTCTCAGACGTCGTTCTTCGGTCGAATGTTCTCCCGTTTGAGGTGTTTTCATCATACAAGACTCAGAGTATTCGTTTAGCAATATTTGCTGAAGTTGGATTCAGCCTATCGTGTTACTTCCTCTTTTTCCGATTTATTCTTCTGGTTCTTAGGGTTCGCCTCTAAATCAAATGCAAAGGTAAGGAGGATTTTGCAAAATACACTCATTTGCACACCAATTTGGTTATGACGAGAGACTCAACTAAGTAGCAGCTGAGTTTCTCGTTTATGCTATTCTTCAACTGAGTGTGCTGCACGAAAGCCGCGTTATACTGAGTCTCCGATTGAAACGAAAATGTTGTGAGAATGAGGGTGCGTGGCGAATTGCGTACAGTTTGGGTTCAAGTAGAACATAAGATTGACTACAAGTCTGAAACCGGCCGTGGGCTGTCAAAAAGCTTGCAGCAAACTTGTGAGTAGTTCTCTTCAGGAAACTAAGCACAGTTTGAGTGGAGGTTTTGTCCTGTAGGTGACGAAAAGCCGAGAAACACTGTACAGTTTTTCGTCCTTATTTGGACTCATCAGCAGTGCGTATCTCACGAAACATAAAGGAGTCTCGAACCCGCGAAATAGGCTGCTTCTTGCGACAACACCAAAGATATGGACATTCAATTACTTGATGTCATGTGACAATTATTGGCAAAAGTGGTTATCCCTGATCGCCTGGGGAAGGTGAAGAATGGGTTCACGTTGTCTTGTTCGGGCGATGCGATTTATGCCTAGCTTTCAGATGAACTGAGGCAGATGTCGCGCATACCTCGGTCCGGGTGATTCACTTGTGCGGAGCATGCTGTTTGTTAGTTTTTGAGTTTTTAAAGTTTCCAGTACTGACTTGTACGTTTATCCATTCGTCACGTGGATGTAACGTGTTAGGATTGAGATCGTTCAAAAAGATACCCTCTACTTTCGCCATTAATCGGAACTCGAGGAAATCGATAGTTACCGGGAGAACTCTGTTCCCGACAGTTTCTGTGAGACTTCACAGAGCCGTGTTTTCCCGACGAAGATTCATTTGGCACGGTTTTCTTCTGTTCTTGGCTAAATTTCGCGTCACTTGGGAATTAGGAATCTATATTACGGCTTGAGTGAACCCACGAAAAAATAGGACCTAGTGCATCTTGTTGCACATCAATAAATCTATTCATGCTTTCCATGTATTCCAGCTCTCGTCTCACCATCAAATGAGAGAACATTTCGACTGATCTCCGGACGTAATACGCCGAGTACAATTACGTGCTCGTTATCTGGTCACAATTTAATACCAGTTAATTTTAACATGGCTGACATCAAATTCAATGTACAGCTGTCATTCCGCCCACTTTCTTCTAACTTAGACGAATTATTCGACGAGCTTAGTGAGGCTAATGGATCAGCTCTTTATCTTTGCACTATCGACTGCTTGCTCCCAACCGGCTGGAATAGTCGATCGACGAGTGAAGCTTTGTGGTATATTCCTCTGTGACACTGGACGGTTCCTTGATGATGGACCAGAACCTACCAACAGGTATTAGCAGCGCGGGTCTGGTGACTAAGTCAACCTTACATACTGGATCCTCAAAAAACAGTGTACCGTGCAGTGCACTGTGGAAACTTTCTGCCACACAGCTAAGCCAGAAATTCACCAGTTTTGCAGATGCTGAAGAGAGAAGTTTTTTGTGACTAACTCTCTTTTATGCTAGATAGCCATAAAGTGATATCGAAAGTCCATTTCTACCCCTGTACTGACGCATCACCAGCATATCAGCCTTCGCCTCCGTTGTGTAGCCATCTAGCTCTACCTGCCTAAATCATCGGTGAGCGAAACTGTGGCAGCTATTACCACTGTACAACAATTGCGCGGTTTTTAAAGCTAATAATTATGGTAGTAATAGTAATGAAAAAATCAGCTTCTTGTTTCGCTTCGCTTTCTCTGTAGTGTGTTGGGTAAGGTCAAAAGAAACAGACCGGTAATTGTTCGATTTCTGAATATCCAGAAGGAAACCCATCCAAACCTTGGGATCCCTGAGGAATCGCACCAATCCAACCACACGACCGAGATGTTGACGAGGCCAACAACGGTAATTGTTGAGGTAAGTCAGTCCGAACAGTCTTGCTAGTAACACGCTGAAGCTGAAGCTTCTCGTATATGTAGGATAGGACCAATTGCTTGGTAATTTTAGGTAGTCACTGTTAGAACACAGAAACACTCTTTCAGTTACAATCACGGGCACACTGTAGTTCTTTCTTAGGAGTCTGGGTGACCAGTTGCTCTCCAGTCCACCAGAGGTGAGACAAGGGGAACACTGCTGGCTTTACTCCACCAGTCTGACAGTTTGTGAAAAACACCAAGCATATGAACTCCACTATTTGTATTGCGCTTCATCAGGCTTTAATTTATTCTATGCTCTTGAGGGATGGCAACATTGAATAAGTTCATTACTACTGAAAGTAGATTATAGGTAGTAGGAAAGATATCCAGTTACCTCCTTTCTGTTTCCAATTCACATGTATGACGATCTCTTGAAATCTCGATAATACATCTGCTAATGCAAGCTAAGCATAGCTTGCATTAATTCTTATGGAAGGTGGAGCTCCAGAACTTGGTTCATTTGTTCGGTCAGGTTACTGACTAGTGAGTCTCGTTCATGCTTTAGTCGGATAGAAGTTCCGCATCCACCAACCAGACGTGACGTAACACGTGTTTCCAAATCGGTTAGGTAATTTATTGTAGCACACGTCGAATACTTGTCCGGCTCCGTCAGATCATCATGTAGTTAGCTGCTAAACGATCGGTCTTTTCTCTTTTCACAATTCCAAGTTTACTCTGAAGTGACTGGTTGTGTTTTTTTCCTGAAGGGCTTTCTTCGGGGGTTCGCTGTCTGATTTAACAACAGTGTTCCATATCGGTTTAACTAGTAAAGATATTGTGAATTCCTGCGGGAATTGTTTTACACAACCACTCAATGTCCTCTGACTGATTCCGTATCCCAATAATAAACCCAACTCGTCAGAAGTTGCGAAAGCGACCTCTTGGCAACTCGGTGAGGTAACTGTCGTTCACGTTGTCCGTGGATCTATGTGTTCATGCCTTGTTTCGGATTACTAATCTGCCGAATCATCATTGGCCCCAAACGTGTCATCGACTAATGACAGGTGACCAAAAAAATGTCCCATACGTTTCACGTGAAAGTTGGTAGCCAGCCAGGTTTGGATAGTTCAGAGGGCACATCTTCAAAACTGTATTTTTCAATACTGACTGCCAGTTGGTCTAGCAAGTTTTGTCCCGAACCACTGCTAGTCCCACCAAAACAATTTCATCTGCAGACCCTATATCTATGAATCTTGTCCACAGAAGAGGGCCGCTTCACAAGAACCTGCATCCAGAAGGCAACCTGAAAGGGTGCCATCAACAGAAAAGTTCAAAAGAAACAGGGAATAGAACAGGTTTGTTGCACACCAATGATGCAGGGTAGTGGCAGTGTCCCCTGCGCCCTACTTTACCAACATTAGGTTGTATAACGCTTCAACCACAATAGCGTACATGTTCTTCACCCTAAACCTTTATAGACAGTTCCGTGGGGGGTTGTGATCTGTTGAATACGGAAAGACAATGACCGTTGGTCACTGCCAGATTTGACGGTGTTCTTGAATCTGACGACGTGGACCAGGACAGGAAATGATTTGATTTACGCTTTCCAGGCAGATCATATAAGCTGCGAATGGTAATCAAAGCTAGGCGATTTAGCGCGGCTGCTATACGGCCTACCAATCTGTGATTGTTACAGTTATCATAATCTACTCAATCTACGATGAGAAAACCATATCTTGGAGAACAGGAAGTCTAATCCTTGCACTAACATCTCTGAGGTCAGGTTATGTGAATCCGACGGTTGAGGTAAGCGGTCCCTTCTCTGACTTCTAATTCTGTGGAGATCCATCCTAAAGAACACCCGGGCGACATGTTGTTAATACAAAGGAGTCAGGTAGCCAATTGAAATGGACTTCGAATGGACTCTTCGCATCGTTCTAGGCGTTTTAATAGGTTATCTTCCGATCTACCACCTGCTTCACCCACATTTTCACTGACGTCTTTCCGCCTAACACCGATGATAAGGATGAACTAGAAGAGTTCCCGAGTGTTTTTCAGAGCCATCAACAGTCTTCCTTGCTGAAATGTTTTTGGGCAACCATGATTCGCAGCTACTTAAGAGGTTGTTGTGATGTTACAACTTAGGGTCAAGAATGCGTTGTTGTTGTCTACTCTTTGGGGATGGTTGTTGCCATACCTCAAGCAAGAGGAGAAAGCTACCAGAGAACCAGTATCACTAACTGGCCACAAAAATAAATTGTGCTATTTAGCACATAGCAACTTGTAGCTGATTTTGTGTGATTCGTGGCTCAGAGGACTTGAACTGATGGTGATTCTGTCCTGCTGGATCAGACAATCAAGCGAGAGCCACGTGTTCCGACCTGGTAAGTGTGCAGCAACCAAAATTCATTGGACTCTTCTGGCAAACCGAAGCACGATCAGTAGTACCATAAGCAAACCGATAGATATGAGAATCTTGGACACACTTCCGTCATCTGTTGCTGGGGTGATGCGATTAACCCGAATCCGTGATTGGATCGGTTAGGCGAGCGCCAAGTGACATAGTGAAGACTCATGTGGTGGAAGTTAGCAATAGCAAGGGACAGTTGCGTTCCGGGCACAAGCTCAGTGGTCCTTAGGCCTTATCAGAGCCGGTGGTATCGAGCCCAAAATAGCCAGCTGGGAACGCTTCGCCCGTTGGCAAACGACGATTCTGGTGCTTAATTCATTGGGCTTATATCACAGTAGCGGACTTTTGTGCTTTATGAAGAAGTTTGTGCATGCCTTCCATCTCGTCTGTCATTGGCTGCAGCCAGCGGAGTACGGCGGTTGCTGTGGTTGCTTATCAGTTCGAATATACCGTGCCGTTCCTTCTGCACACGAATGTCTGTCGAATCGAATGCACTAAAGAGGAGCGGGCTCTGGTATTGTACCCAGAACAATATCAACACTAACGCGTTCCAACGCAGAAACAATGAGGTCTCCCGAGATCTGCAGTAAGAGTTTTGTGGCATAGTTAGAAGGGAACCTTGGATGGCACACAACAGTCGTATCTTTTGGAAGCCGCATGTATCAATTTTACGTGTCTCTAGAGCTTTAGTCAAACCAACTTGCCTACCAGTGCGCGCTTAACGTGCGAACGTTGAGCTGTACAAGCTTAAAAGATGTGCAAAGGCGAAAAAATGAACGCTTCAGGACGGAAGGTGAAGAAACGCCACTGGGCCATTCGAACGTAAAATACAGCTCCCGCGGAAAGCAACAAAAAAGGCAACAAAAAAGTCAACAAAAAAGCAACAAAAACAAAAGCAACAAAAAGAAGGGATGAGGTCACTGTGTGTGTGTGTGTTTTCAGCAGATATACAAGCCGTCCATGGATTGGTTGAGAGTATTCCAGTAATACTTTGGCCATACAATGGCAAACAAGGACTGACCAGTTTCTGCTTAGACTCGAAGGACCACTTTCTAGTGTAATTCCCCTGCCATCGGTTGGTCAATCGTTCGTTCATCAAAGCTTCATTGTCATCACGATCGGTAGCAACAGCATCGCGGTCATCACCATGCATAACACTAATCGAATTTCCTCAACATCTACAGACCACTTTGTAAACTATGATTCCGTCGAGCCGTCTTTGCAAAGTGTCATTTTGTCTTCTGCGGCGGGTTTCTTTGGTACACATCCTGTTGAGCTAATACCGAACTAATTTCCCCGTTGTTTACCACCTGTTTTGAGACTCTTGGTCAGCCACCGCAAAAGTTTATCGATATTTTCCCTGTTGCGGTACTTACAAGGGAAACAGATCGTTCGAACTGCATTGGATGTTGATAGGGTTTCATTTGATACGGTCATTTCCATGTTGAACTAATGGAAAGTTAAAAGTTAACTCGCACTTCTTACTGCACTGGAAATGAATAGACGCCGGTGTTTCGAGAAAACCGTCTCTGTTGAATTTGTTGTTGCTTCACCTGCTCTGAGATATACGCGCAGGCCTCAGTCGCGAACCTACTGACCGGAAGTCCCGTGGTTTGAACCCAACCGCAGCAACTCGATTGCTCCTACATGAGACTGGGCAACCTGGCAGCATCTCAGCCTTGGTGTTCCTTCAGTTGGCACGACATCTAGGCACCGAAGGTGTGTTGCAGCCAAAAAATTATCATTATTTTATTATTGCCAGATCTTTAATTATGCGACTCATGAAGTATATGTTGAGCCTGTTCTGAATGCACTTTTTTGCTACATAAAAGCCTATAAGCGCTACGAAGAAGCTCGTTCTGCTTCCTACGGCTGCATCCTGGCAACCTGAAGAGGATTTTGGCAAGGCTCCTGTCTTGAAAGATATTTTGGACCGACTCAAACCAGATGAATCCTACCTTGAAGCACAACAAGATGCCTTGGAATTGGTTGCGGTGAGTTGTTGGAATTTTTGCAGTGGACATCTTTATGGCTTGGGTTAGATGTGGTTAAACTAGCTTTTCGGTGTGTCTGTGCCCAAAAAGCAGCATTCTGAACACGGATGCTTGGATAACTCTCCAGAAAATTACGGAAAAGTCCAATGAGATTTGTGAGAAGACACAGAAACCGGATGCTCTGAGCTTTGGCTGTATGTTTCCATTAAGTTGTTTGCGAAATTATAAATTTTGATCAGATATAGCATGGTGGTGATACTGCTTAAAAATATTTTCTGTCTATTACAATAGTTGTCAATCAAGGTCAAGGTCAACCAGGGATGTGACCATCTTCCCTTTAGTTAGTGGAAAGATATCCTAGTAAAGTGAACTGTTACTAGCCCTAAAACCGCATTCGACCAAGTGTTCTGCCGTGATGGTAGATAGTCTGAACTGTTAACGTATGGTACAACCTGTGAGTTGTTGGTTCAGTGCTGCCCGCGATTAGTCTACCGTTCAATTCCTAATAAACAGACTGTCCCGTGAGCAGAATTGCTTTGGCATGATCATCACCAGCTATACTGTGGAACAGATGAGGTTAGACAACAAACACCCTCTTGATAATTATTCATGATTGGGCCCGCCGTGACCACCGTATCCTCAAAACCCGAGTATTTTGCTCAGTTTTGCGGCCATCCGATCCACGCGACGGTTCTTCGCACGCGTGTGCACACGTACCCTCACTCACCATCGTACGGAAACCAATGGACCTCACTCTCCTCGGGTTTGTGGGTGTGACAGGCCCCCGGCAGGACAACGCATCAGCAATCAGGGTTGTATGGTTGATCTGGTCGTCTCAGGGATGTGTTAGAGGTGGACGAGCGGAACATTACTCAGGCAGTGGGCGCGCATGGGCAGACTTAGTTGGCGTAAACCGTGCAACCTCACTGACCCATCGATCGACATGCATCAGTGACCTACATACATAGTCAGGACGCGACAGCGAAGTGCCAGCTTTCCCTAAGGATCCGGCAGGAAGCAGTTTCCCTCAAAGCTGTTCATGATAACAGCATGAGTCAAGGGGAGAAACGCGAAATGCTTCTTTATTACACCTAGTTGACAAAAATGTGACGAATTACTGATCTACGAATAATGCGATTTGATGAATGAAGAAAAATGTGAAGAACCCGCCTTCAGTCTCTGTGCAACATAAACATAGCCAAAGAGGAGGACCAGAAGTTACAATTGTAGCCACCCTCGTTCTATTCCACGTGGATGACTTGTACTTTCAGAGCATCGACACCCTTTTGCGTTGCTGCTAGACAAGCTCTGGTTGCGGTTTAAACTAGGAATACTAGGAAGAAATTAAGTTACAGCGAAACACGCCAAAACGGGTTACAACACTTGGATTGGTTTTCACTTGACAGGAGAAATAAGCAGGGAGGCCCAGCTCAAACTTTCAAGGTTGCCTTGTCAGCATGCCTGTCTTTCGCACTCAAACTCACCTCAGAGGACATAACTGAAGGCTGATTTAAGCAAGGACAATAGATGACTAGCAAGCAGTGTCCCTTTCGCTGTACAGTGGTGCTCACAAGATCAGAGCAAGTTGGTGTTAACCTCAAGCTTCGGTTGTCTACAATACAGCTCGTCCAATCCCCGAATTAGAAATCCAAAACCTAAAATTGTGCAGTAATCGGACGGCATTTAGATCAACTATACTGTAGAGTAGCAGAGTTCAGTCAAACCCATTTTTGACCACTTGTCAACCATACTTTTATGTGAGCTTTCAAACGGAAAAAGTAGACTAACAGCCTCATCCAAATCAGTCACCTGTAAACCGTGACTAGATGGTACAGGGGTCCCTGCTTCTACAGTTTCGTTTACCGTGGATAGGGTTACTGATGCTATGACAGTATTACGTCTAGTCGGTGGAGGCAACGAGTAATATTTGATCAAGCCTTCAAAACATGGGAGTTGACCTGAGTCGATCACGTCTACCGCTTTATTTGAACTAATTAATTCTTCCGCAGTTCTTCCTTCGAGTGGCATGCCAACTAGGCATCAAAAGGGTATTACAGTTGGACGATCCACAGGATAACAAACTAAGAATATTATGTACAGCTTTGGGGAGCATTATTGCTATCTCTTTTCCTAAGGTGCTTCGCGGAAATTGCGATGTAAATGGTAGAGCGAATTGTGGTTTCACACATAAATTCCAAACTATAGATCTGCTACACAAAAGACACTTTTTTCATAATCAAAGCGGTTCGGTTGAAGTGAGCAAACCAGTCGATGAACAACGGGTGTGCTGACATTTAACTCACGAATGACAAGAAAAATGACGGGAAACGAACATTCCTGGACGTCCCCATCATAGCTTTGTCATCTATAGCTACTAATCTAGATTCACATGCAAGCAGACCAGACTCTTTGCTACCAGAGATAGCTACAAAGGTAGCTACAAAGATAGCTAAACACAACACTTTTCAAGCAGACAGAGACACAATGCAACACCATGGAGTCTAGGAATAAATAAGGGAAATACCCAGATGGAATCTTTCATAGAAATGAAACCTTCTCTCAGAACTCCCCACCCAGCCAATTCAAGTGCGTCACACTTAAATCGTCAGAAAAGTTCCTGAAATTAATGCAAGGTTGTTATGGTAGCATGACGCAAAGATGATTCATAAACCCACGAACATAAGCGTTGTCAAGATCTAAAGGAACATTGGATACAGTGATAATCGTATATACGTCCACATGTGTATACATATACATACATATATTAGAATGTAGTATATATATANTATATATATATATATATCCCCATTCCCCCTCGTCACCCATCCCCCCATTCAGTTTCGAGTATCACAGTTGGATAAAAGTTCCTCCAAATCGCAGAATATTTTCTAAGAGGAACGTATGGACTCGAGACGGCTGAGCAGTTAGAGCGCGGATTTACTGACCGGAATGTCTACGGTTTGAACCCACCCTCGGTGTCTCGACTGCTTCTGTCTAGACTTGAGCAACATGGCAGTCTCTCAGTCCTCGTGCTTCCTTCGGCAGGATGGTGGCTGGGCACCGAAAGGGCGGTACAGGTAGACGACGAAAGATAGCAGACATATTACTTCTAACTTGTGAGTGAAAGGGTCGGTTGACTTCGAATCTGAAGTCCATCTGATCGTGCGTCGGTTGACGCCGTTATGACCTCAACAGATGTGCGAAATCGGTTACATTCACTCAGTAGACACACCAACACGACCAGTGTACCAAAGCGGCGTCTCTCTGAGACGTCCCAGGGACGAATCTTCACGCTAAGTGAACGTCCACCATCAGGCACTTGCATAACTCATTGTGCGAAACCAGTGTTTGGCAAAAGAAGCCCAGTTTGGACAGTTTTGATGACAAGTATGGGTCTGTGTGATTAGGAATAAATCCACTTCTACATCGCAATCTAGACGGAACCAGATTAAAAGTGAATGCAACTAACCTGCCCAAAGATAGGTAGGTTATTTTTACTATTGATTCTACTCTTTGTACCAGCTAAGGCTCACATGGACACGTTTACAAGTTCGTATTTACGCCACGGATAGAGTCTCCTCAGAAGGCTGCAAATAGGCCGCACACTCGTTCAACCTATGTTGAAACACTCAAGTTTAGGGTGTGATTGATGTTTAAAATTTCCAGTAATAATGGATGTCTACAGCGTTTTCTGAGTTTTCATTCCAATCACTTTTGTTTCGTCCTGTGACCTTTCCTCAGGTCAGATGGTCACGCGACCTAAACAAGGCAGACAGTAGTTTGATCTCGTGTAAAACAAATTAGATAAATTACACAAAGTAAACCATTTTGCGTATGTCTTCTTTCACGCTGTAGTAAACCTGAGGTTTTCCATGATACGCGGTGCACTTGCCACGAACTCTGAATAGTCCCACTTATGAGATGGAGCACGAACCCCATATTTCAAATTATCATTGCAGCAAATTAAAATTGTGCGTCATTTTCTACAGACTGAAGAACCAGGCTCTCTCGTGAGAAGGTATAAACGATCTGGATAAGCACTCGGGATTTTTTCAGATTCATTTAAAATTTCATGGTCCCCACGCCCAGTTGCTTGGACGGCTGTCCAGTACAAAGAACACGGAATTTTTTGCGCAGCGTCGTCAAAACACAGTTCATATGATGGTCTTCAGGAATAGGACTTTCTTCGTACAAAAAGACATGGTGGGCTACTGCACGCGTACTGTAATCATCTAGCACCAATTGAAGTGATAAGGTTGTCTGGCCACGGGACCAAACTCACTGGTTGGTTATCTTTATTGGTGGCGACGTTTTTCGATCAGCCTGCTTCACAAATCAGAGTGGATAAACTTTCGCACACGGAAATCTTGCTAGTAGTGATACGTTATAGTTGTAAGTGTCTGAAACAAGGCAAAAATTTCTTAAAATTGAAGCAAATTTTACACACTCATTGGAATTTGTGGGCTCCCGATAGGAGGTTGAGTCCAAAGCTTGAAACCTGGTTCCTATTCTTTTATCTCACCCTTAATTGAAAAACAGAACATGTCACACCGTCCGATGGAAAGTTCGGAAAAACTACACATGTTGCTTGCGTAGGAACACAAAAGTTTCACACACACACACACACACACACACACTCCGAAGCTATAAATATGGCCGTTTGGAAAATCCGACTAAAGCTCGATGTAAGAGAGAAAGAGGCTCAAGGTGGCCGAGTTTACTGGGATCTCATCGTAAAGGTACTTGTTTGTCTCTACAGGTGATTGTTCACATTGACTAGTGCGTTCCGTAGGCACATTTGCAAACCTGGAATTATGTGCTCAGTCGAAAGTGAACTTGTCTTACTGAGTGAGTGAGGTAACGGACTCAGCTTGTGTGCGAGTATACTCTAAACAATCACGTCCAATTATACCAACACATCAACTGATACAACTGTGGTGAAAACTTTTCGGTTCAATCAAAAGTGATGTCAGAGTGAGAGAGAACAATGACTTTGGTGGTGGGGTGTAACATTGGTAGGCATATGTGTTTGAAAGACAGTACATGTGGTCTCTAGGTTTCCGCCTGCCTCGTTAGAGAGCGGCTGTCCCATTCAGAAGCGTAAAATTCCTAGATATTCTCAAATGCACCTTGATGAAAACTGTTTTTGTCTCATAAGTCCCTCTTCTTGCTAAATGTTTCAAGGTTCCCAGGATATCGTACGGAAAGTATCAAATGTCCAAGTTATAAACTTCCTTCGCGACACGCGCCTATTATTCAAGTCTATTCTTCGCTCTGTCTGTGCTGTCCCTATATTGCTACGTCCTTTCACGAATGATGACCCTGGGGCATCGGAAACTGCACAGTAATTGGCTTTTCGACTGATGTTAAAACACATTTCAACTCAACCTACTACTCAGCAGTCCTCCACGACCTGCTGAACTGTCATAATCGTAAGTTTTAATGTCCCAGGGGTTTGTGTTCATATATATATATATATCGTATTGTTGTATGGGCAAATTAAGTTGCGTCAGCAGACTGTATTGTGCGCACACCAGTCAGAACTTTTTAAAATGTTTTATATTTAACCTAGAGGACAATTAATTAGCTTTGATAAAATTTGACATACTGCCTCCTGCCCCTCTCTCCCTTTTAGGACCTCGTCTACCTGGGATTCACAGACAATGAGGTGTCGCTCATGTTATTTATCTCTATGCTATTAGGACTTTTGGGGTTCGCCTTAATGGCAGTTCTTTTCTATGGACTCAGTCAACCTTCAACGTGGATGCAAATCCAACAGCGAGCACGTCAACCCAGTGTAATTCACCGCGAAGTTGTATCTGCTACTGTGGTGACTTGCGGCGTCCTGAAAACTGTAAGTTACGCTTCTGTAGGTTGTACCAAACGATCAGAGATCGATCCTGGTCAGTCATTTTGTGCTCTAGAAAGTCAAACACTGTGCGACCGTTTCGTCATGTTGATTTGCCAAATCACAGGCTTCAAGCACTGCCAGGAGATTTTAGCAGAGATTTCAGCAACGTAACCAAATTCGTTGTTTCAGTACAATGTGGATGTTATGACTCAAGGGTATTACGGTTACCCGAACGTCAGCCGCATCTTTTGCTCGTTCCATTATACGAAAGTTTATGAAATCACATTCAAAACCACATCGGCTGAACTTCGGTCAAGCCACCAAGCTACACCGCACTTTGTCTTCTTCTGCACGCCTTGACTGAGCCTAAAAGGGCAAACACCCCAGAAGAAGCTTCACCAACTTCAAATTTGTTTTGTTGCCCGAAACCCCTGAGGCCTGATTAGAATTTGACCTAGACTGGCTGTTGGACTAGAGCCTCTGTGGACAAAACTAAATACAAGGTTGTGCCAGTGCATTATAATCCAGCTTTTCAACTCCAAAATGATGCCTGGTAATGATTACAAAATTTATGGTGATTTTCTAATCTGAGATTGAACGTCTATCAGGAGGAGGCTGAACGCAAACTTATCATGATCCGGACAGCCGGGTTTTGGTAGTCTGGTTAAAGAAATGACGTCTGGTAATAAGGTGGAAGGGTGTCTAATTTTCAGGTTCACTGATTTTCGTATCACGATTCAAGAGATGATGCTGTATTTTGTTATTTCATTATCTTCCCGCTCCGCCACAGATTGTTTTTCTACCCCTCGTGATTGTACTGCTGTTGGTTCGACGAATCACCAATCAGGCAGTCGAGGCGGGTCAACGAATAAGAGATTCGGAAACCGGCCAGATGATCCGTGACACGGTGAATGTGTTTCGACGAGAACAGCTAATCGAACAGTTTCGCGATTTGGTTCGAGAAAGGCGCCTTCTGGAAATACTCACCCGTCTTACTGTCAATCGCATCGTGGAGACTGCTGATTTGGCTAGAGAACTGGAGAGGCAAACTCGACCAACCCAGCCTTCCCCACTAACAGTCACAATCAAAGTGAAGAGCAACACTCCGAGGGTGTTGGAACCATATATGCAACTGGCAAGACGTCACGATGCTGCATTCTTTTTTCTGCACCCAGAATACGTGGAACGTCTTTATGGGTTCCGCACTATGTATCCGGCTCCGTTCTATCCACTTGATATTGGAGAACCACGCAGTACTCTCGTGCTGTACTGAATGCGTTTTGAAGTTACTAAATGTGGATCACTGTTTTAAAGTCAACTTGTTGTTAAATTTGCCCATTCCAACCCAGTTATGCTTTCAGGTAGGAGAATATACACACTGTGCTAATAGTTTTGCAAAATTTCTTTAGAACTCTTTTGTCCCAGCGACTCGACAGTATTTGTGTTACACAGAAATGCGGTATAAAAGCACGCTCGTATCTTGCAGTCTTCCAAAATGCCTTGCAAACGGCCAACACCGTAATACCATTTTTTCTTTGGGACCCAGTACCCAAACCGTAATCTGTCGGTCCAATTCCCGATGTTTTATTCGGGCAAAAGATGACGGCTGTGGCACAGTTTATCACTTGAAATGCTAAAACTCAAGGGCTTTAGTCTATAACTAATATATGGAAAAATCGTGGACAGCATGCACAATCGGGGGCCGATGAGTTACTCACCACATTTCACCAACTGTGATCCTCTGAATTTAGTCACGTGGCAAGCGCACTATGTACTGTTTTAAAAGATACCGTGGAAAGGACTACTCGCCAAGACAACTGCTTTGATTTGTTTGCAGCGTATAGATCTACATCGATCAAGTTACTCTGTTGTCCAGCTGCCGAAACAGTCATGTGTAGCTAACCCTAACTAACCTACCTCTTTTCTATTTGTTAGTTTGAATCAGCGAATCTTAATCACTGAATGGCGGGTCGTTAAAATAAAGAACAAGATTACAAACTTCAGCTGCGTGGAGAAATCTGTTTCTTAAACAGTTCTGGAGTTGCCTCTGTCTACGTCACATTGTCATTTCTCACAGCTGCAAGCCACTTGGAATAAGAAAGTCTTTCAGGATTTGTCTTAATTCGGGTGACTGGTAAAGGTCCTACGTGGTAGAGCAGCAAACAACCTGCATCTTCGACTCAACAAGTCAATAGCTACCTCATCTTTGAGGGAAATTAACAGATGGTGCCACTTGCATGGCACCTCCGTGGTTTGCGCAAACTTCACAGATATCTACTCAGTCCTCTTGCACCCAATTCTGAACAGGTATGAGCAGATATGAGTAAAACATAAGGTTGACGGAAACTCGCGCACTGCGCCTACCTGATGAGCCTTAAGAAGGGCGAAACCGGTCGTGGGCTGTCGAAGCATTTTCAGCAACCTTATGAGTAGTGTATTACGTCTATACAGGTATGAGCACCCTTTTTCTCCACTTAGGCGTAGCTAAATCGGCTAGAATATGGTTCAGAGAAAATCCTATTGTCATACCACCTGGCATATCTTCTAGTGTGCTATTAAACGGAAATTTTACGTCTATTGCATAGCACAGGAGTAATTCTTTGGAGTTTGATAATGGGATGCCTATTTGAATATTACTCAACTGACTGACTTCGCTTATGTGGTTCGATAATTAACGTTGACAAAACAGCTAGAGAAATCATTGTTTTATTTGGTAAGTCTTAGGACTGAATGCGTTTGATACTAGTCACTGTATGTATCGCTACGAAATTGTCAGTGGGCATAAGACTGTGCCGTAACCATTTCGCTGTACTATGAAAAGGCGAATTATACCTGTCCAGAATGGGGCTCAAGAGGACACCTGGTGTATGCATTTTCGATCAACCATAGATGCGCTCACCTGCGATCTCCCTTTAAAGGTGATGTAGCTACTGAGCTGTTGAGATAGAAATTAAGTAAATCATTTGAACGCAAGCTGTTTGACGCTTGATTACGTATGACCATTATCAGTCGCTCGGTGTTAAGACAAATGCTGAAGAACCAACCTCCATGTGTGTGTAGATCAGATTCTTAATGGGGAGTCTCAGTGAAATCCCAGCTGGATCTCTCGTCTATGATACGCCTCAATTGAATGTGCTGTTCAAAGGCTGCCTCATGTTTCAGCTGGCATGATATTCGAGATGTCGAAGCACATTTTCTTGACGAGTGATCAGCGTGATGCAATCTGTTGGGACAATTGAAAGGTGTAGTATGATGCTTCAGAGTACCACATAAGTTGGTTCGGGGGTTTTCCCGTCTCTCGTGACTCACTAGGAGTTTCTGTGTAAACACTGCTCAACCCGGTGCAACCTACTGTCCACAGACTGCACACAGTGCAGCAGTTGAACAAACTAACTGGATTTAGTTCTCAACTAGGAAATCAGGATAACGAAAACTCGAGACTAGGCCTATCTGAGGAGCCTGAAGAAGGACGAAACCGGTATTTAGGCTGTCGAAGGGTTTTCCTCTTTCTTACTGTTGGTTTTATTGGTTTAGATTGATCGCTATGTATTTTCAAGGACTAGTTGAAGAGATGTCACAGAGAATCTTCACTTGCAGGACTGTTCTTTCCAACTGAGAAGTTACTCCAGGAGCCAGTTAACACGTGACCACGTGATGTGGACCGAGTGATTGAAGGAGTAGTCCTATATCCTGTCCAAGTCTGGGTGAATCACACTGCTGACCGGCCTTCCGTTGCCGAGTCCTATGGGCCTCAGCTACTAACTGGAGATTTCCGAGCTCGGATGAGCCCAGATATTCTTTAGATGCCCACTGCTGGCGGTTCCCAGAAAGGGCGAAAGGGGTGTGCGGTGTTCCCCGTATTTTCGGAGTAGATTGACGTCATATTTAGTGTGGAGTCACATAATCACCTCACACAAACGACGAACCACAGTTACTAAGCTTCCCTGTGGTAGGGGCATGCGCGCACCTCCAGGTTGTGGCTTGTCGTAGGACATGAGCACCAACGTAGCCAAACCCCTTGTGACTAACTTGTTTCAAGGCTGGTAACTGGTGCCAGTATACGTGTTTGTGTGTGTGTGTGTGTGTGTGTGTGTGTGTGTGTGTGTGTGTTAGATGAATGCTTTTTTGCGGCGATCGGAACACTGTCTACCTAGGGGGTAGGGACAAATAGGCATTATCGACGTGGATTTTGCACGCTTTACCCGTTTGATCGAACTTAGTTCCAATAGTCTACACAGGAAAAACGACGGTGGATAGCTAGCTTATCTTGTGCCGTTATACCACATATTAATTGGTAAATGATAACAAACTATGGGTTACGATGGCCTGATCGTTGAAATGCTACGGAGATCTGAGCAGGAAACATTTAAGAGTTACTTCTGTTGGCGAGTAACGTGGGCTGTACCTTACCCTCAGAGTGACGTCTTTAGGTCTTCTTCAAGAATTCAGTTCACTTCTTAGTAGGATTTGCTAATATTTTAGATTTCCTGGATCACCACCAGTTTCCAGGCGTACTGCCGAAACGGTCCCATCAAAATACGACCAGACTGCGTTTCCGAATAAATCCATACAATCTTGCCTGAAGGGACACTCTATAGTGGCTGGAATTAGAACAGCGAGGGCCCACAATGAGGAAAACTTGTAAAGGCATGTTCACGGTACTGAATACATTTACAATGGTTTTTTCAACATGACGATGCAAAAACGGACAGACGGATCCATCAGTGTATACTGCAAATTGTCGGAGTGCGCTCGGTGCAATCGTCCACGGACCAGTATTGATGATTCGCGTGGAAGTAGAAGCACTTATTTGGATCGAAAACCTGGAAGTTTTCAAAGTTACTGAAAGCAAGAAAAAATGTGTAGCAGTTTTAATCGATAAAGAGTTTAGAAACAATTCCGCATGTAATCAAAGAATGGGAAGCTTGCAGAGGATGAAGATGACTTTTGGTCGATGCGTTTCTTCAAGGCTGAATAAGAGAACAAGTACGTTTCAACTCCTTAGGTTCATCCGGTTTTCTCAGAAGTTTTCGAATGAAATGAGTGGACAGGGACTAATGTTGTTCATCATCATCATCACAGCTATAGCAGCTTTTTCTGGGGCAGTATCGGTCGAGCACTACTGTACCAGACGTGAACCGAGTTTCTAGAATGAAAAAAACTTTACCGGGTTGACCAACTATGAGCCGAAAGTGCTTGTGCGGGATAGCCTGATTCGATAGCTCATAAAATCCGACGAAAAAATCTCTTTGATGTGAAAACGAGTATCACACCATCAAACCTTAGTGGGTTTACGTATTTTCACACGGTATTTGATGAGTTGTGGAGATGCCTGTAAAACAATAAACGTTGTGCGCTTTGTTGGCAGATAGTAACTTCGCCTGGGGTAAAATTTACCCCGGACCGTTTCGCCATAGACCATAAGTCATGGGTCATTCCAAAGGCAGACTTAGAGGTTCATTTAACTCAAGACATGGCAACTAGTCGACGAACTCAAATGCAGACATTTATCTTGGTGACTACTTCTAGGTGAGACAACTGAATCAATCAACCACTTAATTGCTGCCACCCCCGCCCCTTCCTGAAAGGCGATACCACTTGAGTAGTTAGCTAGGATTGGAACCGTCACCACGGGTGTGGAACGCATGGGTCTACGACCGGCTTATGGTGTTCGCCATCGAGTTTAGAACTGGATCCCAATACATGCAAACCTGCTTCTTGAAATCACCAAAGCTTACTCATCCTCTCACAGGAGCCAGTCTCAACAAAGGAAAGTAAGTAGCAAGTAAGTAGAACAACAAACACCACCTCAGATACTTCCTGTATTAGTCCAGTGCATCTGTGTTGTGTTTCATCATACCATAGAAGCCGGATATAAATACTGAGAATGATCTGATTATACTTGTTGTTTGCCTGAAGGAGAAAGTTTCACTCGCTTGAAACAAAGCGCCTGATTATTCCGGTAGCAAGACCAGTTAGGCTACACGAAGCTGTAAGTCCTGACGTGGAATCTACCATAGGAAGAAACATCTAAACTTGCCGGAAGTACAATAAAGTTTGTTTGATGGATACGTAATGTCCGTCTTTGTCAAGAGCCTCAGTAATGCGACATATTTTCTATATAATACGCTTTGGAGTTAGTGTCGGTCTGACTATCAGGCCACAAGGTCCTAAAGTCAGATAGAATACGTTTAAAAATAACCAAGGTTTCATGCGGAATCGATTAAACCAGCTATGTGGAAAGTGGAACTTCTTATGTTTGCCGAATAAATCCAGGGAGGTAGTTTAGAAGGCAGGAACAACCTCTCCATGATGATCACCCTCATTTGAATAACTTTTTGGACCGAAGGAAGTCGAAATGACACTTAATGACGCTGCTCCGTGCAAGTCGGGTGAAGTTTTGCGAGCATATTTTCATGTCTTCAAAGGATTCATTTAGAATCCATGGAGTACTAAATTATCGTTGACAAAAGCGTGGTTTAGTGCACAAAATAAGGTGAAGCGGGCTGCATACAAAACAGTGAGAAGACGCGTTACAAAGCATACTGAATTTTTGTTCTCTCTACATATGAGACTTTACAAGTGAAAACTCCCTTCCAATTGGATGAAACCCTATTTTTGAACAGGTTAATGAATAGCGCTAATTGATTTTAAAAAGGAACCGTCTTTTCTTGGCTTAGATCCAGTGTTGAGTGTCCTAAGCAGCTCTCAAGGAGCCTGATGAACCAATGATGGTAATGCAAGAGTATGCCGTTGCTACTGTATTTATAGAAAATCTCCTTTTCAATAAGGACATACACAAGTTTGAGAACGATTGTTTGCAGTTGCATCTCATTGGGAAAGCATAGCGGTAAAGTAGTGAACTAGGTTTAACTAACATAAGGTGTTGCTTTACTACACTTATAAAAACCGCCATACTATCTGCTCAGTGATGAGGGCGCTTGATTTGTAGGCCAACGTAATGTCAGAGATTTCCCGCGTTTCTTTTGCGGGCAAATGGATGGGTCACCTAGTTGAATGGTGATCTCTTCAGCATTCCTTGGCGAATGGCGTTCAACCGTTTTCCGGTACTCGACAGATTACGCTGAATCACTTGGTCGGCTAGGTATGGTTGGGATGAGATGGCTCAGTGGTGAGAGCGCGAATTTACTGACCGGAAGGTCCGTGGTTCGAACCCAACCTCTGCATCTCGACTTCCCCTGTCTAGGCTTAGGCAACCTGGCAGTATCCAAGCCCTCGTGCTTCCTTCTGGTGACATAGCACTTAGGCAGAGGAAGGGTGCTACAGCTGAACGGTTATAGATATGGTTGTCTGTATCAAGCAGATAATAGCATTTGTCACGTGTTTGACTGCCCCAGTTTTCTTGCGAATAAAGAAGTGCTCCTTGATTCTCCAAGATAAGCGTAGTGTCATTCGACGCACACATCTGCAAACCATCGAACATATATTTACAGAGAAATCGTAAACCAGCACTTCATTCTTGAGGTTCGTATTGAGCAGTCCGCCGCTGCTGAACTGTTATATCAGTTGTGCTTCCTTGAAATTTTGCCTTAGGCAGGCAGTCACGCAACGGGTCACCTTTTCTGAGGCGGTGTTGTTGTCAAATGGCAGCTGAATGTATATGGACTGCTTTCGCTAGTGTTTGGTTATAATCTTTTTTACTAGATTTTGGCTCAAATGCCGTCGTACGAACTGGTCCGGGTAACCAATCTCCATGAAATTACTCCGGCTGACTTGCAGTCCAACATCCAGTTTGTCGTCCTATGGGGCTCTGTGGGCCAGGCACTTCACAAGGTTCCATTTGTACTTGATATCCATGGAGCCGTGAAAATTGGTGTACTGGCCAGACCAAGTATTATTTCTGTTTACCCTCTTGGGATTGAACCCTCCTTCCTGATAATGTCAAAAACTTTCCATTTTCTGAACTTCATCAGTTGTGCCATGCGACGATAATGGTTCGGATCCCATCCGAAAGCCTTCAGAGTGAATTCCAATCATCCTTCTGGTAATTTGTACATGTTGTTCAAAAAAATGCATAAGTCAAAAGAGACTGTAAAAAAACATTCATATCCTGACTGTAATTAAATAAGAAATATTGTGCCCACCTTCCCTTCAGTCACACATTTGAAAATGTTATGAGAGTGCAAAGCAAAGAAATCTACTTTGGTAATCATTCAATCAAGTCGAGGAAAGATCTACGGAAAGTGCACTTAGGGCACGAAATCCAGCGTCCCAAAACGTGGACCAATACCTCAGAAAATGGGGAAAAATTGTATCATTATTATTCAAATGAGACAGCATACTCGTGAGAAATAACTTGATCCCGCATGTCCGTGATCGTGACGTTGTCAACGGCTATAATGCCCAATACCAAAACGGAGAATTTCCTGTACCGCATGATTTCCTTCATCAGAATCTATAAGGAACGGAAAAACAGAATCATAGAACTAACTGAGTGACAGATGGTTGTTTGGTAGATCATGCATACTCGGTTATAATCTCAAGAGTACTTATCAAACACACGGAGCTATCGAAGTATATTTTCTTGGCATTTATACGACTACGGAAAGCTTTTCAACATCTTACTATCGGTTTAATCCTTTTTGAGCCTCATCGTGTAGTCGCAGTCCACGAGTTTCCATCAACCGTATGTTCCACTCGAACATAAAGTTATACGTAAGTTGTGAAATACCGTTTTTTGAAATTATTTTGGCGTGCAGCACACTCAGTTGAAGAATATACTAGACAAGAAATCCATTTGAGTCGCTCGTTAAAACGAAGACGGGGAAGTTTGTTAGAAAGTGGAGAAATAAACTGGCTTTAGATGACGTAACACACTGCTCATAAGGTAGCTGAAGACTCTTTGACAGCCCACGACCAGGGACTGCGCCTACATGATGAGCCCCAAGAAGGGTGAAGCTGGTCGTGGGCTGTCCAAAAGCCTTCAGCAATAATACGAATAGCGCATTACGTCCATGCAATATATTGCGATATCTCGAATACCGTACCAACTTAAACATGAGGTAGCCTGAAAAAGCTTATTCAGATGAAGAAGAACATCATAAGCGGGGGTTCAGCTGGGTCTCCCGTGGAAAGCAAACTGATATGCAAATATGGTATTTGGCTTGAAACGAGTTATACAATTAGCTCGAGAAAAGCTAACGACTAAGGCGCTAGCTAGTAAACAACAGAATCATTGTTTAAACCCGCATTGGACCCTTTGACTGGACAACTGGCTTGCCTCAAGACGCATGCTTTACACATATTGTTTGGCATTTCTTTCCTACCAGCATAATTACTCGTTCCTGGATTCCACTGGCAGCAACTTAGTGGTCGAAGGCGGATACACAGGAATATGTCAGAAATCCTCACGGGTCAATGGGGGGAATGATGACTATTTCTGCAAAAAATGAGTCGGTTTCAAGAAGTTAAGTAGTTGAAACAGCAGCCGTATGAATTCGGGCTGGAATGGCTTCAAATAATTGGGCGCTTTCACTGTTCTCACTGTCTCCAAAAAGCGCATGCTGTGCCAGTTCTGGTACTACTGCTGTAAGCTGACTGATATGGGAAACAACATTTGGTTGCATTAAGGTCACAAACTGACTTAAAGGTCTGAAGTCTAGCCCAGTAATTCGATTGAACGAATTAATTTATCTGTGATGAACAAACATATATATGCTTTCTTGCATTGGGCACGGAACACGCCAAGTGTGATTGTTAGGATACGCAAAGCACCAGAACTGCGTCACCGGGTTTCCCAATCAAATCCACCTGAATCAATTTCTGATCTTTCCTTCTTTCATTTAGCCGTTCACTGTCTAAGATGAGTTGTTCTTTAAACTCAACTTTTAATACGGGTCACAAATGTGGATGAACGGAATTCAGTAAAACGGAACAAGCACCGAACTTTTGTTGGTTTGGCAGCTAGATCAAGCGTAGGAATGATAATATTAGTTGTTTGTGCAACTGGCACAGCATTATCACTAAGTGGAAACCTGCCGTTTTTAAGCGCGCAAACTTGACCGCGATGCTGCTCACGTCTCCATGGTCCATGAGCAGTGAGTTCACACACCGGAGCATCCACTTTTCGCATAGCGTGGATGCACAACGCATGCACTTCCGTCCCATGTACAAACCAGGGTAGGTTTCGCAATCTATATGCCCTGGACACGTGTGCCATCACGCTGTAACTGTCGTGATGGGAAAATTCGAGTACATGAGCCACCTAGGTCATTCACAGTGCGGCGGATGAGTGGATCTGCTTGTACTAACCGCGGCTAAGGATGGTAGCTAAGTGGAACCGACAAACTCCAACAGTTGCACTTTGCCTGATTGGTTGGTGGATCCCAACGGCTGAGTACAGTCCGCATGGCGTGAAAGGAGGTCCAATAGACATTTTTTGTCACTGAGTGGCTTGTCCGTGGGCAAAGTTGCCGGACCTAATGACCCGACACTACAATAATAAGCAAACCTCGGTTGATGCATTACATCATTAAGTCCTGAGGTAACTGCATGGGAATACTCAACAGACTTGCGGGAAAAATATCAAGCATTATTGGGAAGTCACCTAGTTTGCCGTCTGGATGAGTCGCTCTGATTTACCTAATTAGACAAGGTACAGATTCGTTCTCGACATGGCCGCAGAAGTGCGTCGCGTCCACCTGTTATCGCTAGTCAGTACGGCACGGTATAACTGTTCATGTTTTGTGTGAAGCGCCCTTTCAGATCTCTTGAACCTGCAGGATAACTGGTTTTACCAGAGTAAGACGAATAAACAGTTATTCGTATATGACTGAAGAGAGACAAGCCACGTAGTTTGGTTATTTTCTACGATGAATTGTAACTCTAACCTAAAAGACCCAGGTGGAACGAAACCAATTTCTGATGACTTTTACGGAAAAGCCAAAGAGATACACCACCCCTTATGCAATTAGCCGCAGCCTGTTAACCTTCTACTACCTCGAATGATTGGAAGCCTTACAACTGGCCTTCACAGATTAGCGTCGTCTGGTGACAAAAAAGTCGATGCAAGTGTCTGCTGAGTTTAGCTGACACAGTAGTTCAGGAATGCAGTAAAATGTGAGTGGTCCTTTTTTAAATCCAGTGGTTACTTTAGGACCGTCACTGCTCTTAGGTGTCGTGAACACCCAGGTTTTTTTTGCACATTCAGTCGTGTTCGCATTAAAATATCATGAATTGTCAACCTTCCCTTAGGTGAAGTATGTTCCACGTATTTCGCAGTGCCTATGATGGATCAAAGTAGATGTTAAGCGCTATGCGAATCTACCGAACTAAAGAATCGATGAAAAACGTTTTCGCAACCCCTGATAACTTCTAGTCTTCGGTACTCCCTGTGACCGAAATTATCCCTGATGTACTGTGAAAAAATAATGAGAAAATTTTTACTTCATTCGCCTTGTGGGTTAATCACTTCCAGGCTTCAAATCACTTTCAGTCTGTTGATTTGAGTTACAATAAGACATTCGGTAGTTTCACGGTGGACATTTTTTGCTCAGGTGTTCAGCCAAGCTGGACCGCAGCGGCCTCGGGTAACGCTGAGTCAGAAAAGTGCCTAGCTGGGGGATCTAACTACACTCTGGTGAGCTTTTTAGATTTAGCTCAGCCTATAGAATACTTACACCGTTCTTGTTCCATGAAAGCTTCATAGGTCACTGAAACTCCAACTTGGTGGTATTACTTACACCTAACTCCCAACTAATCTTGAGAGAGACCAAAATTATACACCTAGTCTGAGGTATGATAATGTTGACTCTGGATTATTAGTTTGACACCATGCAGCAAGCAGTTGACCCTAAATGTTTATCTTATTATGGAAAGTTACCACAACTACACCTAGATGAACTTGGAGTTACGTTCTCTGTGCAGTGCGGCTTTCAAAAGGGACGCTTTCATGTCTCCTACCTGCTTGTGACTAAGGAAGAATGATCGAATTCACTAGGTGTTGATTGTCGTCTAGAAGTTGCTCGTTAGCTTTAGTAAAACCTTCGACAGGACTCCGCGTCAGTGGCTCCTCCACAAGCTTCGGAAGGTTGGTGTCACGCGGAGGCTCCACTAATAAGTTATTGATTTCCCGGAAGGTTATATGACGCCGGTCTAAATGACCACTGGTATGCCAACGGGCTCTGTTTTAGGATCTGAACTAATCAAATTATTGATCAGCGATCTCCCAGAAGCTATTCACTTGGATTACTTCAGTTGTTCCAATGACATGCAGCTTTAAGTAGTAATCCCAGGCTTTGGAAATGTGGACAGATTGCAAGTGGTGCCGAAGTCACCAGATTAGTAATCGATCAAGTGACTGCTTCCTAATAAGTGAGACGAATGTGCAGTGTTGCTCAGGAGATTTTAGGAGCGTTGGACGCCTAATATACTGGTAGATATCTACTGAAGAACTCCGCCAAATAGTTTTTTGTGACCTCAAGGCAGCCTCGTACATCTTGAAAAGATGGCAGCTAGCAAAAGGATGTTTTGCACTCATCACAGTGACCCCTGAGGTCTTCTGGCACCTGCTGTTATTTTTCTGAATAGGCCAGAGTGCGACAGACTTGAGAGGGTTCACTGGCGAGGTTCGAAGTCTGTTTTACCCCTCGGCAACTTGTCATACAATCAACGAATTCAGCAGTTCAACATTTTATCCTCGAGTTGCCGTCGTTGTCATGGCAACATAATCTTCTTGTGCTGAGTACCCAAAGGAGAACTCGGTGCTGACCTATGGTCACAGCTACAGTTCATTTAGTTATTTGACCCCTGCGAATCACGCTGCATGAAACGGAACGACAAACAATACGTATCAGCGATCTGGTAGTCATACCAACCTGTCAGAAAGCTAGTTAAACCTGAACACAATTCGGTGGTATCTTCAGTGTGTCCGATATGCCGGATAAAGGATGCCGAATAGATCCCGCTGGTGGTGCCCCAATTCGGCACGATACGCAGATTTGTCTACTTAAAAGCTGCCCAAGGGTGTAGACACCTTATAGTAATCATTTTTCTTAGGGGCATAAGACTTCTTCGTACAAAATCCCTACCCTTCCCTTTTCTTTTCAATCTTTACCAAGACTTTCTCCTCTCATGGTTGTATGACTACTAAGATCCAGGATGTACTACTGGTGTATTGCCGTCGCTGACAGACTTTCGCTTTTCGTAGGCATTCGCAAAATAACGGCTGTGTTTTCTCTACGAGTGTCTGCGGTGTGATATTCTATCAAGTAGCGTATACGAGCTAATCCTAGGTAGACTGTGTGATCCCAAGTACGATGGGAGGAAACGCGCACTGATGGTGTGTCTCCGAATGATGACAAAAAGTGTGTGAATCAGTTGCCAAGCGAACTCGGCGAACAAGCCAACAATCTACGCTAAGAAGCAACCAACTCATCCAAGGGATTTGCTGCACTTGTGGGCTCTTCATCTGGTTTTTATTGGTTTTATGAATAGGATGAAACATCGGTAGCTCAGAAGAATGAGGCTGTTTGAACTGATCATGTCAGTGATGAAATGAAGAGAAAAAGGGAAGAAGACAGTCTCACCTAGCACCACTGAATGAAGTGAATCCAGGCAAGAGCTTGCCGGGGACTTTCACATGTCCATGAAAGTTGGCGCACAGAGCTTTTAGGGCAGCAAAAAAATTTAAGGGTGACACCTATGATCTGCAGACACTACCGCAGTACCCGACTATAAACAGAATCAAGAAAGACTATCAGTGTTGGTTTCGAGAAGCAGTGTCGCCGCTCCTGAATCTGTCGGAGGGTGAATGCGTGATCAATGCATCCTCTCGCAGGACGGATCTTCCACGGATCTGCCTCTCGTTCTGTGTTCAGTCAGCCTCCAAATGATATGATAAAGACCAGGGAGCATCTTTAATGTCACAGCTACCAGGCTAATGCCATGATGTTTTCTCTAGTGTTTGTGTACCCTTTTTGAAGACAGAGGTGTGTGTTCTATTCTGCAGACAATTCCCCTTTAATTCATAAACCATCAAAATGTTTTGGCAGATAGGTATTCAGTGGTTTTCCACCTTCCTTAAATAGGCCCGGGTGCAAAACGCCCGGTGTTGGCGCTTCCTCACGTTGTAGAGGGAGGGGTATTTCGTATCCTACTGCTTATTCCGACGGGCATTTAACGTTTATATTCCATTGCCCTATGCACTGTCTCCAGGGGCTGTGCTGAAGGACACCAGGACGTTCACATTTTCAATCAGCATTTTTGCCAATGAAATACTGAACTGTCTTTTTCACTTATCATTTCACTGACGGCTGAATTTTTTTGGCCAGCCCATCGAATTAGATGGTGTAGGGCGTGTCTGTTTCCTGCGGCAAAAGTCCCCCCCGTCTCCCTAGTGTTCACCAGAGCTCTCGACCTTTCCTTAGATTTTTCACTATTTCACGTTCGAGGGAATTGTGTGTGCTGTTTTACTCGTTGCCTGCTCGGATCCATCATAACTAGCGACCTCGATAATATCCAGTGGTCAGCTGATCCTATCGGGAAGTTGAACAAATAAATCGCTCAGCCATGAGACCCTTTTGGTGCATGGCTGTCATGCAAAGCAAAGAGAGCCCGTAGTACGGGGCTTCGTTTGTCTTAGTCTTGCTCTTTCTGGCGTGGTTTTACCTCGTGGAACTAAGTTCCAACCAGTGTAGCCCGCGGGATCACTGCAACATTCAAGCCCGACTGCCACGTCAAGATGGCAGCTTTTGGTCGGGATCGGAAACTGCAGTTCCCTCAAAAACATTTGAACTCGTTCAGATGTTTCACTTTCAAGGTTTCAAAACGATGCTTTTGATATTGGATAGAAAAGTATGGCTTAAGTTCGTATAAACTGAGTCTAGGGTTGGTTAAACAAGTTGGTTAAACAAAACAAAACTTCCAAGAAGATTGTAGCGCATCAGTGCAGTGACATCTTTAGGTTTCACCAGATTTTCAGCCTAGTTTGCCTCCAGCCTTTATCGTTTAAGTTTTGATTGGAGTGAATTGAACTTCTATTCTGCGGTGAAGCTCTACCTAACCTCCGCTGCAGCCTTTCCACAACGAATATGAATCCAAGATAACAGGAGCCGAGATGAAACGCAGACTTTCGTGGCGAAACAAAGGCTGCCAATGTTACAGTGGTTTCAGTGTGATACTGAAGCATATGCTGATCGCTTGAGTGCACTTTTCAAGTGTAAAGTTCAAGTTGCCCTTTGTATTCATAAGTGCTTTCGACCGTGACGGATAGCGCGGCTGAAAGCAACACCTCTATTGGAATTAAAGAGTTATCTATCGAATGCATCCCAAAAATGGCTGAACTTACCAACCTACACAGTCATTCCATACCTGTATTTGCTTTTTTCCTGAAAAAGTGCTTTTGTGAGTTTCCAAAATCTGAAGCCTGTTAGGATTAAACAAATTAAAGTAGAACTTCTACTTAGCACCAGTCTATCTTCTCCATTGTTGAGAATGTATTGAGGAAGCACCTAAAACTCGGTCCATACGAAATAACTGGGTTTAGCTTGCTGACCAGAACACCGGGAACAAACGCTGTCAAAGAACTGCAAAGCGGACGAAAGTAATTTAGAATCAGCGTAGTCATACGGTAAAGCCAAGGAGTTTTCGAGGTTTATATGTGGACCACGAAAATCTGGGTGGCATTTCGGAGGCCGACTTTTATGGAAATCACGGTTTGGTACATCTGACGGCGAAATCCCCATGTGATCGGAGCATGAAAATTCTGGTGCACTCAACAAACCAGTAAATCTAAAGGGCGGTGTTTTTTGAGAGATTTGAGTGAGTATTCAGTGAGACGCTGATGCTTCCGTCAAACTTTTAATGGCTGAGAGTGATTTCTCCATCCCGCCATACCCTGACTGCTTGAGCAAACTCCATGGTTTAACATGAACCAATGCGAAAATTACTTACTTCCTCTGCCGTGTTAAACGGTGTCCAAAGAACCAGCCCATATTCGCCACATAACAACTGACCTTCATCTCGCGTTCTTTTTTCCTTATACCAAATCCAAAAACAGACGTCATGAAATTGTGGTGGACAAAGTACGTCTAGTTGGAAGGAAAATGAGGAAGTACGGAGAAAAGTGTTCAGCTAACTTGAGAGCAATTTACACCAGTTTCATCCCAAAAAACAATGGGAAACCACATAGATCAAAGCCTCACATGCATTGTACAACAGATACTACAGCACCTTCCATCTTGAAGAAAAACTAGTAAGCGGAAAGAAACCCTGTGGCCTCGCTTCGCAGCTGTCTTTATAGTGGTCGTGTGTGTAGTTGGATGCTGATGATGTCTGCTCGTTTGGTAACGAAACGTTTGCAATTTAATTGCCAGGCACGGCCACCAGATCAACAGACAAAGGAATCACTCTCCATAAACTTCTGATCCATAGAATTGAATGAACAAGGGGTAACAAAGAAGGATTTTCGCCTAATTTCTCCGAGCTTTGCTTCTTCGCAAAACCAGCGGATGCATCAAGACAACTGTCTAAGAATCAAACTGTTTCACCCAGAATCTACTCAGTTGACTAACTTATTCAACTTGGAGAATTTATCGATTCTGAGTACGCGAGTTTGGATTGACGTATTCTCTTCGGAATACACACCACTTAAAAATGACGGGACTGACCTGGCTCACTCCGAAACAAATTCACTAAAAAGCACATCGGCCTTTCCTCTACCAGCAAGTGCAAGAATTTGATTCTCAATTAAGAGCTGAAGTGATCCAGGCTGACTGGGGCAAAACTGTCATGACCGCCTACAGGGAGCCTTTTACACACTGACCGCTTTTTAGTAGCACAGAATGCAGTATTTGTCGACGTGAAAGCTTAGTTGTTTGTATTCAGTGGGAATGTGAGTTTCAACATATGTGACTACCCCCAAGTATAGCTGAAAGTTGAGTGGAGACACTGTATACCAACATGATATTGCATTATTTCACCTCACCTTCCTGATGAACACCTAGTTTGTATTTCGGTATATTTGCGTACCGAACTGGCCAGCTGGAGACCCAGATTTTTCTCTTATTCCATATGCCCGAGATATTGTGGTGAAGGATATACAAGCTGCAAATTTCTATGAATGCCAAGGAGGGTAGACGCTTGTAGTGAAAAGGAGTGATGGACTGATCAGAAATCTGTTCGAACATCTTCTGTTCTAGGCATCAAACTCCAATGCATCTTCGGCTCTACGGTTGAAGTTTCTTGCTTCTCACCTATTAGGCATTTGAGGGTGCTGTTTTCTTCCTACCGAAGCTGGAGCCTCTAGGATGGGGCAATAGGAGAGATGTTCGTGGAAACCAGGATGACTCATGATGGTGTACTGTAATACCCAATAGCGAAGACATCCCTGAATTATGGAACAATTTAATAGGGCTTACGGTGAGTGAGCATGCTGTGGCAAACTGGTCGGTACAAATCGATCAGGTTACTCTGAGGAAGCAAGGGAGCATCCTCAAAAGATGATGCTGAAGTTAAAATGAACCGAGTTGACTGCAGCAACAATCACCGTTATTCACTAAGTGCACACACACACACACACACTGTTGACAAATTAAATCCGAAGTAAGGCGATTTAGTTCGTTTCGATAAATTTCATTAGTTGTGGAACAGCGGGACAACAACTTCGCGTCAACTAATGGAGACGTTTCAGACTTAGTTATCGTTATTTGAGAGAACTGTCCAAAAGAAAGAACGGTATCGGTTGGCCCCAAGGGTGTAAGTTCGATGGAGTTTCTGATTGGCTTTTTTGTACTTATTATGACACCACGCCTCACAGCGTTTAAATAAAAAGACTCGAAATCGGCCACTTGCCCAGCTTGTTTGTGGGTGCGTCCGGTAGCTTTGTGAATGAATGCATGTGGAATGCATGCTAACTAGAATGAACCAAAGAGATTTTGAGCAGCACTACCACACGGTCACTCGAAACAAGATATACACTTTGTAGGCCGTCGCGTGATCACATAAAATACTTGACGACCTGTTGCCAAATTAGAAAATGTCGCTAGTGCGTCAGCAACTAGAACTCATCGACCCTGCAAAGTCACGAGTTGAAATGCATAAAAAGAAGGCTACAGGTGGACAACTCCATCACTTTATGTGGTTTTCTGCCTCGTCGGACTGCGCTTGATGTCCACACTTAAACATCCTTAGTCTTACATGAAGTCAAGTAATAAACATCATCAGGACTTGAAAAATATCCGTAACAGCAGGATATTCCTTTCAAGGGATCCTCTTTTGAGGGTGCTCTACTGTATACGATAATTCGCACTAGATGTGACTGGAAGTTTGTTCGCGATTGGACTAAACTACAGGCAGTAGTTTAATAAACACTCACCGGATGCGTTGAGGTTCGCAAGCCAGGCTCCTCCAAGGGCCAGCCTGGTTAGCACTACGCACGAGGCTGAAAAAATACATAAAAGAAGTGTATTACGTCTATACATGTATCGCGATATCCCGAATATCGTACCAACTGAAATATGAGGCGGCCTGGTGCAGCATATTCAGTTGCTTGAAAACATCATGAAAAAAGAGAGATTCAGCTGGGTTCCCGCAAAACCAAATTGATTTGCAAATTGAGTGTATGTCGCTAAGAAATGATTAACATTTAGTGGGATGACTTTTAAGGTTGCTTACGAAAGCTTGAAACGTTGCAGACTTTCCAATAACCCATGTACTTTTATTTACTATGTTTGCAAAAAAGGTGAACGTTGACCTCCAAACCCCTGGTTTGGACATAGAGGTGAGTTGTACGTTCGGACAGAGAAGTAACCAGAAGCCTGGCTATTTACTCTGGTTATCTTCCTGAATGAAGGCCTTTGGACAACATGTATTTTTAAACTGCCACCCTTAGATCTTGTGAAAGTGCTCTAATCAGTCGTTTATTCTCATGTTATTCTGGGATTCCTTGACGCCACACCAAACTGCACATATCAGTTTAGCCGTAGAGTACCGGATTAGTTTTTCATTGATTTTTACATTTAAACATCTATATCTCGTCGCTGTCTTGTTCTGAAAGAGGGTCATCGTAGGCTATCGGAATTTCGTTCGAATCCGTTGACCACTTGACGTACAACAGTGGTGGGTTTGGTGCAAAACAAAACTACAAAGGAAAATGATTTGGGGTAAACTATACAAAACGAGTGACACGAAACATGTCCGTTTGAGGTGTTTTAAGCATAGACACCGAAAGAACAAATGACCAGAAACGATACACGTGTGTGTTTGCTTGGTATCGGACCAGCTTGTTACAACGGCTTTCAATCTTTACCCGACGTCTCTTGTCACAACTCAAATAGCCAACTAGCTGTCATATAAGCTGTCGTTCGCCAGTTGGTTTCCCTTGTCAGGATGCCCACGCACTTTTGGGAGTACAATGTAATTACAATGTCGGTCACACGGGTGTAGCCGCATGCAGCAGACGTATGACTAGGGTAACTTATTCTACGATTTGCACCCACGCAACTGCTCCGATCAAATGCTCCGACGGCGACATTCCATGTGGTTTCTGAATACACAATGCTTTCAGACGAACAATTAAGATTCCGCCTCACATAAGAAGACCTGAAGCTGTTAGGTTTCGGCGCCACAAACTGGTGCAAAGACGGGTCAAAGTCCTCAATAATTCCAATGGTATGTCCATTTGTTTGAAAAAAAATTCTATCTAGACTTCAGATTTGGAAGCAGACACTAATTCATCCTTTATTAGGTGAATCGACCACCGTTTAGCCATTGCTTCTGGAGGAAGCAGGGGAATCGAAAAATTTGGGCAGAACAAGGAAAGCGTCTACAAAGTTTCCATTTGTTTGAAATAAAATTCTTCATCATCAGCTTGATAAATACGGCTTTCTAGTGTTAAAATTGTTCGCTGAACTTGCTCTGTGCACATTCACCCATTGGTATCAGGTCAGTAAGTGTTGAATGAAAACTTCGAAAGAAAGAAAAAGAAAGGAACTGAAAAGGAGAGGGTGGCGAGTTCTATAAAACTATGCTCCACGTGTTTCGCCTTGGTTGGAACTCATCCGGTGAATGCGGCACAGTCGAAGGAGTGTCTTTCCGGTCAACAGTGTTCACCGTATACCTCGGAGTCACCGGGCCACCAAAGAAAGGAACAGATGCAGTCGCAAAGTCCTAGGACACAAGAAGAAACTCACATAGGGCAAAGATCATAAAGTGCAGCGGGAAATACAGCCGCCTCTCATTGAATACACAAAGCCTTTCAGAAGAGACCAGTTTTGGCCGACATCCGCCAATCGCCATCACCGTGTTTTCAGTTCATTTAGGTTGTACCGGATAGTGAGAAGCCATGGAACTCCGCCGCTTTCAGTAAGTCCAGTCGGCGAATGGAATTCTGCTACGAAATTACTGCACCCCACATGGTCAGGTTGTAGGTATCCCTTCACCCACATACCCGACGAGACAGTTTAAACAGCCACCACTAGACCACGGAACTCATTTTTTTCCTACACGCACAAATCACGCCACACAATGTGGCTCATCTGACCTTTGACTGTCTGTACCGTCTGGTACGAGTGGAAACAAGTCATGTGCACACAATAAATAGGCATGCAACTTGGCCCACCACCACACACACACACACGAGCACAGGACAGGAAGTCAACCGAGTTCCACAAGTCTCCACGGGCAACTGCGGAACACGTGTAGCAGCTATACTACAGAGAAAACACGTCCCACGTCCGGAACTTCACTCAGGAACTCTCAACAGCTGTCGCCAAACGATAAATCACTTTTGGCTTATTCCACTTTTCGCACCTAACTATCGTAATCATCACCATTCTGATAAAACAGACATTTCTTTGTGCTTGTCACCTTCTGATAATCAAGTTAATTTCGTTACAACTAGAGCACCGATAAGGTGCACATAACCATGTCCGTTTCGACAGCGATTTCAGCAACTGGATCAGTTTGAACCATGGCGTCAGAATTAATATGGGTTTTGGATTGAAAAGCAGAAGTGGCTAAATTGTTTTTATGAGTCAAACTGTCCGTACAGTATGTTCGGAGAGCACTGTGGTAACTGTAAATCGAATTCACCCCAATCCAATTTTTCTGACCTTTTGCTGTTTGAGCAGGATGCCAAGGAAGAGGAGGCCATTCCATGAATAAATAAATGTATCAACACTTTGGTACTTACCAAACTCCCTAGATGGTATTGTGACGGTAAAAGAGTTCCAATAATAGTTCCACAGCCACTCCCCCACATGGTAGTTGTCAGTCGAAGCTAGTCGGAAAGCAGCAATGAGAATGAACAGAGGTGCGTAGTGAATAAACATCTGAAACGGGATAAACAGATGTTACAGGGGAACTCTGATCCGGAGAACACATCGGTACCAACCTCTCTAGACGGAGCCAGTTTCTTAGAGAACTACGAAGTATTCTGGCTGCGGTGATCTATACCTAACAGTATTGGATTCTATCTGGCTGCTGAGCGCGATTGATTGGTAACAGAAACTCGAGAGATATTCCTACGACTGACTTATCCTTCTCCAGGCGGAAGTCACCGTAGAGTAAAGTATTTAAGTATCGGAGACGAAGAATCCACCCAAGGAAATGGATGATGACAAACTGTTCTGCGTTGCCATCATGTTGTACCAGCTATCAGGAACAGTGCCGAAGAGGCAGCCACGACATCCTAGGCAAAAGTGGATAGATAAGAAGACGAAATTTCAAAATTTTACTCTCAAATTATTGTTCTGGAGCTGGTTTCTGCTGCTGTTTTCGCGTATCCTGGCAGGTGGCTAATCAGCAGCGTTCGTAAAGTCAGATTTTCTGATTTAGCACTTGGAGGTGAAGACATCTTAGAATGCTTGCGATAGGCTAACATCACGTCCTTCCTTCATCCACTCTTTCTCTCCTTTTTATTTTATGGCTTTAAATATGGCCACAAAACTTTGTGATTGTAGGACAGTGGTGATGATGAGCAGCTGACTCATCAGCGATCTCTCTAACACGGTAGGACTCTTTGTCTTTTGGTTGCTTTCTTCTATTGGGTTGCAAAAATTGCTTTTAAGTTGAAACTCTTCTCATCTAATCACTTCTGGTACAGCCGTCCAGAGGCATCCTTCCCATTATACTGTTATCCCAAGAAGGAAATAGCCAGTATGTCACGGCAAGCATCAACACTTTCACGAATGTTGGCACACATATCACATCCAGCTAGCTCCATTGGCATGGACGAACAGGACCGATTGCAACAGGACATTTCGAAGATGCTTCGAACGAGAGTGAACATTGAATGCAAATTCTACGAATCCCGCAACCACCTGCAACGGGTCAAAAACTGTCCTCCTGGTTCCAAGCGAGAAGTCATGACAGACGGGTCAGCCGATCGAGACAACCAGGAGAGCTGTTAGGTCAGCTAGTTTCATTGTTCTCTAGACGAGTTTCCTCCCTTTTTCTAACAAAGCAAGTAATGTAGTCAATGCTGAAATAATAAAGTAAGATGTTTCGAGCTAAGCTCGTATATCTCGCCTGTGATGTTGTGAACTTCTTTCGTTTGCGCCACAGTGTGAAATTCTCTTCCGATCAGTTACAACCATCTGGTCATCACAAGAGTCGTCTACATTTTTGCAACCAAGGTGCCTTCTTAGCTCACGAGATTGGGGAACAATAGTCATAGCAGTATGAAATAACTTCAGCTTCTCTATTCCATTTGCCGGATGATGTCTTCGACGCATGCGTTACAGCAGCAACCACCCGCAGGCTTATGTTTATTTAGTATGTCTTGGCGCCTGCAGAGCCCAATTTATAAAAATTAAACTTCTGACAAACCACACAAGCTTTGTGGAATGAGGAGTCAAGGATTCTGTTTGATTTCAGTCACATCATGTCAGAAGTACCACAATTAACATACGGTCTGCGGTTAAAACTGATCAACTAATCGTCCCCGTGTAAGATGGGGGCAATCTATATTTCACTGAAAGCCGAAACAGGAAACACGAAGATCAGATGCTGTGTTACTGCTTCGCAAACAAGAATGACTTAAATTATGAGTGCATATGAAAGAGCTTCTGTTTATTTGCTAGACAAGTCAGGTCCACTACAGCTGTTTTACAGTCAGTAACAACGGCTTGCACAGTTTGGTATGTCCTAACCACAAAAGGCATTTTGTTTTCAGCATAGCTACTCAATTTCCAAACAAATTGGACACGTCATCGCCTCCAAGGATTGGCTGTATGCCCAACACTCTCCCGTTTTCCGGTGATCGAAACTGTAGCAGCTGGAACCAATGTGCCCGTAAAGTCCGTAAGGGTACCGCTTGATCGGGTGCGGAAGGTGTGTGAGTGTGTATGTGTGTAATCATTGCTTCACTCAAAGGAAAATACGCTTTTCATCCAGTACCTGTAAAAGATGCGCTCAAGTGAGAGGTATTGAACCCTGAGAACAGCGCCTATATAATCACGTGTAGGTTGAGTGAGACCTTGTAAGTTTCCTGTAACTCCCTTCACAAACTCATAGGATATTTTCCAGCCGGAAATTGTATAGACAACCCATTTGCACACATAGAAGTGTCGGTGGGAGATTCATCTGAGATTTGTCGTCTGTACTTTAAAGACAGGCAACAGTTTCACCAAACCATGATTAGAGATAATGAACTAGTCTTCTTTCGTAAGCAATAGTACAAAGGAAATCAAGGTTATCCGGTATTGTGGAGCGAGATTTTCCGGGGCAGATTCGCCAGGTGGTTGCTGAATGGTAACTGATCTTGTCGTATCATCCTGCTGTTTGTTGGACCGTTACACAGCGTTCTGAACATCTGTCCCCAGTAAAATTCGTTGGATTTCCTCTCCACGATCTAGTGAACCCAGAGACCGGACCTTATCGTGGTGTGGCGACTTGTGACCCACTGAGATATACAGGGGGACGTCACTTTGACACCTGCAGAGTTTCTCATACCACACTGTTCAGTTAATGGAAGTCTGATGAGCAGTCTCGCGGTCTTCCAGATTTGGAACTGGAACAGGCACAGGACTTTCTCTTCAAAACCTTTTACTACTGTGGTCGTATGCCGGCACCCACCTGCTTCCTTGCAGTGAAACGTTCGTGCCAAATGGCCCTAAGTGTTCTCATATCTAGGTGTGGGCACCCTGGAAATAGCCCAGCCTGCGTACAATCATGAACGTCACAACCACAAATATGGTCATACCACATCGGCCGTCACGTGGTGTCATGAGCCGGGTCGCCTCGCTGCACACAGCAGGGCGGGTAAGCGATAACATGCTAATGGTGATGCTTTCCTGCTTACAGTTTTACGTATTCCCTTTTATACCCTACCCCATTCCAGTTTGAATACTCTCTCCACAGGTCCCAGCACTAGGACCGACGGCTTTGTCCGCCGTGCATCACGATCAGCTGCAGCTTCTGTGTGTCCGACTTCACTAACAACCCTAAACATTTCGAAGTATGTGTTCGAACCCCGAAAGCCTGCCTACTGTCTGTAAGCCTGTCCACTTAGCCACCTTTAATGTTCGCACACTTAAGCAAGCAGGACAACAGGTGGCTCTTGCTCGTACGCTGAATTCCCTCTGCATTGATGTTTGTCGTCTCTCAGATACGAGGATATAGGACGCAAGTACTGTAATTGAACTGACTGCACCCTCACTCCCTTCCATACTCCAACTGTGCACCTCTCGTGACGCGGACGCCGTCGTAGCTGGATTTGCTGGAAAGAGTATTGTGTTGAGCCATCCAGCGGAAGCGTCTCTACTTGGAGACGTCTGTAAAAGAATCCTGAGAAACTGAGGTCCATCGTACCCTGTTTATTGTGTCTGCCTACGCCCCAACGGACTGTAGCTCTGAATCTACCACGGACAGTTTCTATGATGCGTGGTAAATGCTCAGACATCGCTTTGGTTGTTGGTGGGATGAACACTCAGGTAGGCAGGTTTCGACCTACTGAGGCCCAAATGGGTGATCACCTTAGACTGGAGGATAGACTCACGTATAACGGAAAGCGCCTGCTACAAATGTGTCTTTATCACGGACGGTTCCTTTTCAGTACCAATTTCCGGAACGGCCGAAGTCGTTTGGCAGGGGAGGTTGTTGCATCCGAAAGACCGAAGAGATGGAAGATGCGAAAAATGCTGGAAACGTCCGCAGGTTGTTTCACTTGATTCGTTTGACGGATCGTCGGAATCCTTTAGTTAGTGGAACCATCAGATATCACACTGGATTTCTGGTATCCTGAAGCGAAGAAGGTTTGGAGCATGGAGCAGGACATTTGAAAAAAATAATTCAGTTGGCCACTTGCTAACTTTAATCCTGGCTGTCGGCCTTTGCAGGGAAAGCGGACTGTGAATAGAGAGCCACCTTCAGCTTCAGAAGTCTCCGAATGTGCATCATCTTGCTGCTGGTCTTCATGACTTTCCACCTGCTGTGTCCAAGGACGATGGAGAATTCCCCAGTGAGCCTCTGTCTAGTCCATTTGTTTAACCTATCTGGGCGAAGGAGACCATCCTAGAGAACTTGGATCCGTCCATCCTCAAAGAGGGTACACGCAACCGCGGTGGCTCGGCCCTGTGTTACGCATGCCAGGACGAGTGTTGTTCTCCTTGCCTCCTTCAGAGTGACGCAAACTGCGAGGTGGTCAACGCCCGGTTTGACAGAAGGGTGTGAAAGAGATTATCAGGAGGTTAGGTGTTGTTGGTGCAATCCGTCTTCCAGGATGGCTTCCTCGTCACCCCTGCTACGCATGGCTCGAGACACTGGAGTAAATGGTGGATGATCGAAGTCAGTGGCGTTTGAGCTATCAGTTGCTTTCCAGATTGTCTGATTGAGCGCTTGGATGTGTATGCATCTAACAATACTTGTAATAGGCTAGCACTAGGTTCATCCCCCACCCACTTTTTTCTCTTCTTTTCACTTTGAGGGTTCAAGTATAAATAAATAAACTCTTTTGTTGCACAGAAGTGAAGTATTAGTGTCACCACTAATGCTGCTGTCTCTGATAACGATGATTCAAAGGCTCACGGTTCTGCTGAATCAGTGCTGAAAGATGGGCTTGGTTTCGCAGTCAACATCGCAGTCCGTTGCAAACATCGATTGAAAATCAGCCAAATATTTCAAACTTCTAGTTCCTTTCGATTCCAAACTGCGATATTCTGAAAAATGGCAATTGGCACTCACCGTGATGTTGAGAGAAGTAACCAGATCGTTGAACTTACCAGCGATCCAAAGTATGCAGCATGAGCCCTGTGCTGCTTTATGTGTAAGGTAGAATTTTTTCAGCAGTTTTCAAGTGTGATGCAAAGTGACACATCATCAGGCGGAATCGTCCATCATTTGCAATGATGATATCGTTCTCACGGACTCCGAGTGACATACTGGGACTAAGCTGCATATCGTGCAACTAGGAATTCTTGGACCTGGGAACCGTTGACTGTTGCTGACTGTCTCCAGCAGCATCTGTTCGACAGCGTGAACAGATGTACCTTGGCCATTTTCCGACCATCTATCGTTCCATGTTCTCCTATCGCTAATATTGTGTTGTTATGTTTTAGTGACGTCATCTGTAGATTCTTAGCATTTGACGTTGGGTCATTTGTTTTTAACGTAAGGCAATCTCTACTACATGGACTTTCTTCTTAGCCTGTCAGTGTTGCGCAGTGCTGCTAATCATTCGAATCAGAATGGTTTCACTTTTAAAATGGGATACACCAGCATGGTAATTCGGACTGCCCATTCTTATCGGAGGTTGTGGACAGTTGAGCCAGCGTGCTTTTTGTCCTTCAGTGACATCTCATTTGTCACCCGCACCTGTTCCCTCTGTTTCCTGCGACTAACTACTTTTTGTCCAGCCCTTCATACCCTTATCGGATTCGACGTGGTGGGTATTGCTTGAAACTTTGATTATGGTGTTGCTGACAAGATAGCCACCTGTCAGTGAGCATAAACTCCTCCAACTTTTATTAAAACCTAGGTGACCGAAACTCTTGCTCAGCTTCTTTACACCTTCCATAATGGTGTGGACGTCACATTAGCTCTTAAATCCGGTTGTTCAGCCGGGATTCTTTCCAAAAGTTCTCTGTAGTTTCGCTCGCAGCCTTTTTATACCGAAGTATAGAAACATGCTGAAGGACATCATCTCTGAGTACGGTTGCAGTAAAACGAGGACAGGCACTGGGGCCTATAGAGTGACCAATCTATTTCTGAAGCTGCATTATTAAGCAGCTACGGAGGAAGTTTTGTCCAAACCCGAAGCTTGAAGGTCAGAATCACATTCATGGAGCCTTGCTGCTTGAGTTGACTGAATGACTGACCGAGAGGGCCATGTGTACAAGACTACAGTGCAAGCAGACTTGTATGTGATGACAGGGCAAACCTCTGAAGATGAGGATCTGAAGCTCTCTGAACTTTTTGAAAACCGATGTTATAGAAATACAAGTTGTTTCCGGGGGCCCCTGGCGTTTCCAGCACCTGAACAGGTGCTTGTATTTAGGAACTGAATTCAGCAGCACGACCTATGGTTGATCATTCGTGTGCCGCACGTACCGAGCTGTTGTGTTGTGCCCTGTCTTTCGTACGCAACTCCAAGTGAAGTAAAAACCACAAATAGAAATTTTGACTTGGCAGAAGAGATTGAAAGTACAAAAATGGCTTCATATTTCCGATACTGGAGAGGTTTCAGGCCAGCGGTTCTAACCAGTTCGAATGCTTGAGGACTTGTAAAGCTGAAATGTAGGATATCCTCCATTCCCGTTTTCCTACTTTGATAGCCAGGTTTTTCTAAGCACCGATATGTTCATGACTTCAAAGCATTTGCTTTTGCAGTTGCAAATTTTAGTGTTGCTATCCATGACAGTGATCTGCTGTTCTATAAGTTAGCGACATATGCCTTGAAGGGCGGTTCATGCTTTTATAAGTCCTGCTTTTTATGGATTCATTAAATCTGGCTTAGTGACTTTCCGGGTCGAGTTAATTTTCGTGTACGCATTTTTAGAGTAGGACGGACAATGGTAGCTGTAGTAGACCTCTGGCTTGGCTTCACTTGGATTAAAGTCGATCTTTCACTCGGATCGATAGGTGGTTAGCACGTGATGATTTTAAATGTTTTGGGGTAATCAGTCTGGGTAGGTTATATTTTGCCACAGTAGTATCATTTACAATCATCCAAGCATAAAAAATGTGCTCATATATAGTGTATCTACGGTAATATATGTAGCGCAAATCTGCACTCTCACTGGCCAATCTTATTTCCGCTGGTTTACACCGGCGCCGAAATGTTGTGTGCAGCACCGAATTTGGCTCAGCTCAAAACATTTATAACCGTCGTACCATGCGCCGACGTCCAACGGATTGATCAGTGTGACCAGTAAATCCGATTTGGATGTCAGCCATTCGTACAGTTTATGGTGTGCAGAATAAAGCCAGCAGGAGTATTATCCAAACGGGACTAAGTCCGAATGCGTCTTGATGAGTGTGGTTGTCCCTAAACCCTCGTCTATTTTTATCTCCGCTTTGTCGTTGCGTAGTCTTTCATACGAACTTGTCGGTCCGAACAATTACCTTGCTTACATTTGCCCATTTCGGGCTTTCATTACTGAACTGCGCGGCTACTTACTCTTATACTCTCGCCCGTTTGCAAGTGAATTCACATTCGAGGTTTGCCCTCATTTTTATCAGCTTAGTTATCTTTTACAACGGCGTTCATCACTGACGTTACGATCCAATGAGTGAGCGTAACATTTCTGACTGCGCATTAAATAGAGGTTTGTTATAAGGGGGAGAATCTATACCAAGATTGACAATCGGTAGAGGTGCGCTTTTAAGGTTTCGATTCAGTGACCCACAGGTACAGCTCTAACTGGTGAATCGAATTCATATAGATATCAATGGGATGCTTGGTGTTTTCTGAAATGACTTCCAACGACTAGGATACTCTTGAGAGGGGTCACTAACGGTCTTTGGAAGGTTTCCAGGAGGATATGGTTTGTAGCTGATAAACTGAACTGAACTGGAATTCACTTAATACAAAATTAGTTTTGAATTGCAATCCAACTATTTCCGAATAGTGATAGTAAAGCAATAGGGTAAACAATATTTGACAGAGTTTGATCTCTTTTTTTGACACTGGTAATAACACCCCTCAACCTACAGCTTACCGGGTATGACCTATCTTCGATAAAATGTGACTTTTTCTCGTATATTTATGGCGTGGTTACAAATGTAAACAGGTTTGTCTGTCTAGATTAAAAAAGAGGAACAGGTAGGATACATTTATCAGGCTACCAGAGTCATACAATCGGTTTCCACTTTTTTCGCCTGTTACCCCATTCTGATATCCATCAGAAAATACTTTCAACCTCACACTTAGCCGTTGTAGGAGATAAGTTACGCTGCGAATGTAAGGCTTCATAATTTTTGTGGTATTTTCAACGGAGTGGAGCATGGTACATTGTGTTTACATCAAATGCAGTAAGAAAAATTCGAGGCTCCTCAAATACAGAGTGTTGATACTCAGTAACCGTTCGAATCAGGATGGTTTCATCATTAAAATGGAACATAGCAGCATGATGTTTCAGATTTAGTCCACTACGTCACATCAGCCGCGTACCCTAGAGGAGAAAAGGGGAGAAATATCCATTTCACAGCTTTCAATTGTAGCAACAACAAAACGAGGAACTGCTTCTGCTTAGGCAGATCTGACTTCTATTCGCGGAGGGCAATCGCCTCAGAAAATTGCGAAGGCCAACTAGTTTCAACACGAGCCAGATTCAGTCGTTAGATTGACGTTGAATCTGACGGCAAACCACCATAGATGATGTGCCTCTATGGTTCCGGTGCTATGTCTATGCATCTGACGGGTTCGATCCATTCTCACTGACAAATGTTCCACCACTTTCAGCCGAACTTGCCTTCTCATTCTGTCTAGGTAAGTGGCTATGCAACCACACATGAATCGATAGATGATGTTGAATTTGACAGGCGGAGGTAATCGACCTGTCTTTTAAAAGCAGGGTGGCTCAACTGCGTAGTCTTTCATCTGCACCACAGCTGTCAAACGATTTTGAACAATCCCGTTTACTTTCAACACACTTTGGGTAACCATAGTTTAAAAGGGAGGTCCGTCGCGGTGAGCTATTTGACTTGGTTTTTTAAGAACCACCTCCTTGTTTGAGTGAGAGTAGACCGATTATTGCGCCTACTTGTTTGGCATCGTCCCCATGTCCTATCTAAATCACTGGTTGACAAAATTGGTAGCTCGGGTGGTTGGCTGTTGATCAGGTGGCGGTTGATCTGTTCATCGAACTTGACAGTTGGTTTGCACTGACGAGGCCGGATCGTGTTTTTCATTGGACAAGAAGGACATAAAGACGTTGTACCGAACCATCATTTGCCGAAGATAGTGCTGTTTTCCGTACCAAATTCAGTGATAGAGGCAGAGGGATATGAAAGAGTTTACAGAACGTTTGGGTGCTGTCAGTGCTACTCGCCTACTAGGATGGGGACCACGTGACCCCCACTGCGCCTAGTTGAAGGCGCTGCAAGATATGGCTGTTAATCGATATCAGTGGCGTTCTTGTTGTCAGTTTCTATCCCGGTGTCCTGAATGAGTGTCTGGGGAAGTAGGCACCTCAGAATGATTGTAGTAAGTTAGCACTAAGTCCCTTCCCCGTCCACCTGTATTCCGTTCTTCACAACAAGGCTTTCAAATGAATCATGGTTGTATGGCAGCGAAGCATCCATGTCGAACTTTGATATTATGCAGTCGATGATGATGATGACGATGCATACCGAACACGGACGAACTGCACGGCGTAGGAGCAACGTTCCATTTGGGCACCTCTTCCACCATGTTGAAGATGACTGGACGTATCGTTCGACTCGATATCGTATTCTGTAGATCGTCGCGGTGGTCAATTCTTGACATAATCAAAATCTCCTCTGCACTTGACAACAGGATATGTCACCCCCTCTCTCTGAAACAGTGGCGCGTGTATAAACGTATAAACGTATAAACTTGGATATCATCGTGGAAGCCATAGGTTCCAGGTCAACAAACCTTTCTACCTTCAACAGGGCCGGTAATGAATTATGGCTCTAGTAACACCGCCAACTATGCGTTCAAACAAACTACTCTGGTTTTCCTAGTAGGCAGTTCTACTTTTTATAGACATAACACATTACTCATAAGGTTGCTGAAGACCCTTCGACAGCCAGCTGAAACATGAAGCGGCCCGCTGCAGCATATTCAGTTGAAGCAAAATATTATAAACGAGAGATTCAGCTGGGTCTCTCGTGAAAACCAATTTGGTATGTAAATGAGTGTACTTCGGTAATTTCGGCTTTCTGTTTTGCTTGAATCTGGCCACCTAGTTAACACACAGGCACGGTTTAGTCTTGTTCTTATCTGTCATTGTAACGTCATTAAGCATTACATTTTGTCCGTAGCTCCATGGCTTCGTCGGTTGTTAAAGTAGTCCGAGGAGCCGGCTCTCAACCTTCTCCGCAGCTTCCTGTCCGTAGTGATGCTGGTGGTTTTTACTATCATAACAAGTTGTTTTGACAAAAAGGCTTTCTTAAGCAAATATTTTAGTGCCTGGTGGCATGATCTCGGCTGCGCTACCATCATATTCTAAATCGGGGAAATTGACCGTGGATGGTATCGTTCAGTCGATTCTAAGGAGGATCAAGGTAATTACACACCAATTTCTCGAATTTCTGAATTATTTTTCCTCAGCTAAGAAAACTAGTGAATGCTAGAATTGTTTATCATAACAAATGTACTGACTCGCAAGAACAGATAGCCCCGTATTTTATGACATGGGCTTTTCACGTTAATTTTATCAAACAAACGTCTACTACTTCCTATTTTAGCTCAATTTGATAACTCTCTCTCGACATGAAACAGATATGTGATGTTTGCGCCTGGGGTTTCCTGATCCTGGTCACTTTTCTCCTTAGAGGGGAAGGTAAGTACTTCCTGAGAAGGTGGTGAATGGTTTATAGGTGTTTTACACGGTTCGTTTTACTGTGATTGCATTTTTCTCAGGAATATGCCAGTGATTCCGAATTTTCCCTACTTCTGTTCCTTCTGTGGGAAACAGACACAGATTTACATTGTGTTCCAGCGTCACTAGCACAGTAACCACGGTAGTTAGTGCAGTTATATGGCCTCGTCTTCAGTTCAAATCTATGGCTGCACAAAATTCTTCCTTTCCTTTTTTGTATCCAAACGATTGTGGTATACTCTCAGGCGAGTTTTTTCTGATGAAAGCACTACAAACCGTTGCATCCAGATTCTGGTGAATCCCAAACATTGGTGGCCGTCTTTTCCGGTTTTACGGCATCTTTGCGCCTGTCCTAAGTTCGGCAACTAACTAGCACATTCAGCTGAAATTTAGTAAAAGCGAGAGATCCAAGCTGGGATTCCCACTGACACCAAATTAATTTGCAATTTGTGTTCAAACAGAAAGTAAACGTATTGGAACTCTGCGGATTTGTCCACCCGATGAACACCAAGCAGGAGGAAACCGGAAGTAGAGTTGTGCTAAGGTAGCTAATATCAGCCTCTGTTAAGAATCCGCACTCAGGAGAGACTACTGATATATGACATCATTTTTGGTTTATCATTTAAAATCAATTTCTTAGAGTGCTTGACAAACTGAGATGAGGAAGCTTTGGTCAAGTACACTGACTAGTTTCGTCGATCGCGTAACTGTCGGACTGTTCAAACTGAACGTGTTGATTTATGTTATACCTGCTAGACAAGTAAAGCAATAACTGTAGACTAGCGATCACTTCAGTCTGACCTTCTTTCACCCTTCTATACCTGAAGCGCGCTTGGACAGCAGGAACGAAATGAAAGGGTTTGTCAATTAGTTGGAAACTACTCTGTTTTTATCTCAATTTCCCCTCGCTGGTATGATGCATTCGGCTGACGTTTTGGTGCAGATTCTTTGGAAAATTAATCCTGAAAATGTGTGTTGTCTGTCTTTTTCTACCACCATAGTCCTAAAGATTTGTTTCGGCCAATCATCAGATCTTAGAGGTGGCCGACCTACTTTACTCAGGGAGCTGACTGACAGATTGTCCTCTGAGTCGACTAATAGGATACCTGATTTCGTCTTTTATATGAGTTGGGCAGATTTCCAGAAAGTTTGAGGATCCGAATTTCCTCAAAATATGCGTGTTCCTTCTAGGGAGTTGCAGATTTTCAATGAATAAAATTCGATGTACTATTGCCAACATAACAAGGCCGATAGAAAACCTCCATCACTTTATGTCAACTAAACGGGGTGGCCCGTGGAATCATATGCTGCTTTTTTCGACCTGTTTTAACGTCAAATTCACAGACCAGATCGGTTGGCAACAAGCCGCTTTATGTCTGCACCTGACCTATAATTAATGGTTTCCACAAACACATTCCGTTTCCAAATTTGCCAGCAGGTCACCACTAGTTTTGTTCTGCTTGTAATTCAATTGTGGATGTAAGCTCTTCTTTTCAGTTGTGGAATTTTTCGAGGTATTTATGGGGGACCCTAGTCCACTACCAACCCGACTAAACCCTAGGGACTAATTTGCACTGCACATTTGGGTGGAGAAGAAGTTGATTAGATGATCAAATGGACCTCATACCACCCGATTAGATGAAAAAGATGGAGCCTTTGATGGAATGCTGGCAAATGTTTGCCATCTTACAGTGCTACCCATACATGTACTTTATCAAGGGTAAGCGGGAATAATTTTCACCTCACTTTCAAGTACATTTTATTTCTACTTTAGCGGCAATGAACTGCGCGAAGTTCATCAATCATTTGATGCAAGAGTTTCCGGTGGACTACCCAGAGGATCGATATTGTGAGTGTCATTGTAAAACCTCTCGTTTTCAGGTGTCTTTTAGTAGAGGCGAGTTTTCCATACAAAAGTGGTTCACTTTCGAGACAGCTGAACATGCGGAGTGGCTGAAGTAGGCCGCTTTCTGTGTGGACTTGCAACGATCTCTCTGTATTGGATGGATACATCGAGATTATTGCAGGGTTGGTCTACACGGTAGGGGTGACGTCACTAGAGCAGCTGAAAACGGGTAGTTGCGTAACTATGAAGCTTCACCCACAGAGACTGAAAACCAAAGTATTTCATTGTGAGAACATTTTCAAACATTTGTAAACAGCATGATGTTCACAAACACTTGATGTAGAGCTACTCTGTGAACTGATTTTTAAATGGGTAAATCTGAAAATCGATATCCATAGTGAGTAAATACAGTGCGACAAAATCCCAGTGCTTCACCATAATTGCACTACTAACCAATAGAGTGAAACGATTTCTGGTTTTCAACTAAGGAGTTTTGCTTCGAAAATCCACGGGTGAATTGCTTTTAAGGAACTGACATAAAATCAGTGACAAACGAAAAATAGGCACTAAGCAAATGAAGGACCACCGCAGAGTGCTCTCCAATGCGAAGAGCCTACATGTTGGATTCTGGTCATATCATCCTTTACGGAATATGTACATGACATTCTAACCCATGCTTCCACAATTACGTTCTACGGAGTCCATCCGTACGTCTTTAGTCATAGATATACGTCTCTACATGCTCAGTGTACTGACATGTCTCAGCGGTCCTCAGAACATTATCGCATGAAACAGAAGCCAACGTCGGAACGAATGAGGTGTGTGAACCCATGTTTGTCTTGCTGGAACATTTTATCTTCCTATCTACTTGTGACAGTGACGACTGTTTCCAAGTGCGAAGAAACACGCCGAAGTATTAAATGTCGATAAGTATTATGAATTTGCTTATTCCAGCAGAAACCAGTACTAATCCGCTGAAATTTATTTTTTCTCTACTCGAATTATATCCGTTACATCTTCATGTTTCGAACGGATCAAGTGTCGCCGTGACTTCAGACAACTGGAAATTCAGTCCAAGGTCAGCGACAATGAGTCAAGGACTATATAAACCTGCTAAATTTATTTAGTTTTACGCACTCCGAAATGGTTACTGCTTGTCAATAACCCAAGACCCACTGAGTAATTGTGCTCATACCAACCATTGTTCTCTTTCAGAAATGGTAAGCTCTCAGATGAACTCCAAGACATTCCATCCTACAGGGTAGACTACCTACCAAGATTGGTTAACGTCCAAGAGTCTGTTGCGTACCTTTAAAATTAAGATCTAGTAGTATTGATGCTCATTACCACAGACAGGCAGGAGAATGAGACATCTCTCGGTTTATCAGATGATGGATTATGTTCCGCCACGTGAGAGTCGTGGGTTGGCTGACTTGGAATAATGTGCTCAGCCCGACTCAGCACTGGTGCGTCACTGAAAAATGTCGAGCCCACAAAGACTCACAAGCTGAGTAAAGGCTTCTATACAACGAAAATGAACGACCCGGTCTCACTCGGGTGCTCGGCAAGGGTAGTTGGAAACTGCTTACAGAGGCCTTGAGGCAAACCTTTCGGAAGTTGAAGGGGCCTAAATGTCAGTAAGCGGATGTTCAAATGAAGATAAACTACAATGCTTAGACCTTTGGGGAATAACAAATACTGCATAGTTCATGAATCTGTAGGGAAGTTCGAACCAGTAGACTTTCGGTTAGTAGTTGAACATGATAGCGCTCGGCCACGGGTGATGTACTAAACTAGCACTTAAACAGGTCGCATCACCATTATCCGTCAGTCACGCCATTTCTCCACCGTTGTCGTGCATGGCCAATTTCTCGAGTGATCTCTCAAGTACAAGGAGAATGGTACCTGCGGGATATTTTGTCTGGGCCAGTTAATCGTGGACAGTCCGAAGACTTTGAAGTTGTTTCCATCGAATTTCGCCACTCATTGGTGTTGCTGATGATTTACGACAAAAATTGCATAGCCATGCAGTGTTCCTCCTCGTTTCAACATGGATTGTATTTGCTTACAGGAGTAAGCCACAACTGAGAGTTCTTTTATTTGGAACTTTTGATGCACTCGAAATGCGAAACCAAGTAACATACCGTCATCAACGTCTGGTTACGCATTTTCTTTCAGTGAACTTATGACGACGGCACCATCACTAAGGCTTACTTCGCACTATGAATCCATGGCAACAGTGACGGAATTCTGTTATGCCGTTGTATTACTGTTAGTCAGTTTCTATCCTGAATGAGGTGCAGGTACCACGGAATGATTAGTACTAAGTCCCCTTCCCGTCCACTATTATTCTTTTCTTCAAAATGAAGCTATCAAATAAATCATGTTTGTACGGCAGCGAAGCATCACTGTTGAACACTGATATGCCGTCGATGATGATCATGGTGATGATGGCTATGATCTTGACTGAACCGTACGGTGGAAACCGACTTCCAGGTCATAAGGGTTACTCCAGTGCCACACTGCTTTCGATGACGATGATGAATCCCACAGAAAAGGTGTAATTAACAAGGCCTGTTTATGTCACAGCGGAAGTTCAAAAGAATGAGGCTTCAGAATATAAATACTCTCCATCCAAAAAGAAAACGAGAATGGCTCTAGCCAGTCGTTTCACTGCTCCGTCTGTCACCATTGTGGCGCCTGGTTTTGCTCTAACGGTGCTACCAAATTCCACTCAGAGAATGAAATTTGGAATATCTGGTGAGAACAATGGTGTTGTCAACCTGTGCACATTTCACTGTATTCAACAAACCGTATTGGCTGATCACTAATATGCTCTGCGCAGACTTTATTCTGGATAAACCTGAGTCGGCTCCAAATATATTCGGCGTCGCCGCTGCTTACAAAGTACGATCGAAAGCAGCAACAATCGTGGGATAACGCTGGATTTATTGTGCTGGGGACGTCCCCAGCGAATAGCCAAATGCAGACTGCTGGGCGGAAGAAAGTTTGGGAAGAACAGAACCGTTATATCTTGGGTTGATCATACCGACCTATTTGGTGTGTTGTTCGTCAATGGTTGTGTTAATTTTATTGAACCGGAAGAATTTAAAATGTCCTGTCGAACGTTGCGCAAACAGTGAACTAAGCTGTTCGCTGTTTGCAACAAACGCGCGCATTCGCAATAGTGCAGAATTTGTTGGGACGGCCATCAGATACAAAACTTACATATGAAAACAACCATGAGTGTTCCGGACACACTATTATTTTGTGGTAATATGAGATTTGGCAATGTGTAATTGAGATTTTGTCCCGTCAGTGAAGTCAATCTATGCTTCACCGACAGGGCAAAATGCCAAGTATTGCCCGATATGTTATCCTCAGTGCTTGACATGTGAAGTTGTTGACGCGGGGCTCAATGGGTGGGGTCGTGAACCTGCAAATGGACGACCCAAGTTCTACCCTTGGGTGATCCCTCCGAGGAACAAAACAGCTAGAGCATCAGTGTCCAACCTATGCAAGTTTTAAGCATCATCATCATCATCATCATCATCATGGACGACATGACATCACTGTTCAACACTGATGCTTCGCTGCCGTACAACCATGATTTATTTGAAAGCCTTATTGTGAAGAAAAGAATAAAGGTGAGGCTGATGATGGCATTATTAGTAATAATAATAATAGCGGTACTAATAATAGTAATAACGTCTCCTTCCGAAGTCGAGGTATTTTGAGCCTGTCCGTGACCCTGTCTTTAGGGTATTTAAAACTGTTCCAGAAGTTGAGACACCTCACGTTGCAACTTTGATAGGGGGGTTCAACCACTCAGCTGATAGAAACCCCATATCGTTCGCTATCCAGATCCCTTTAGTTGGGATACCGGTCGTCCACTTCGCTCTTTTCTGCCATGTTATTTTAACGACTCCGTTTGTAACATCCACCGATTGAACCACCACTACCTGTAGAGTTCGGGGTAGCATGACGGACTCCACAGAGCTGGCTTCCGCCGATATTCGGGCTCACACAGGTGCGGTTTCGTAGAGGAGGACGGTAGGGGCATATGTACTTGGGTAGCAGATAAATTAATGTTGACAGAAACAACAGAACTGTGGCAAACAGCATACTGGGCAACAGGAACCACAGGTTTGGTTCTAAAACGTTCGTTTAGGTGCATCCTAAATACGGACACCAGCAGCAAACTAGCAATTCGGAGGACTGTGGGAAACGGTTACAAAAGTCCATGTAGCGGTCTTCGCATGGCAACCAACGCAATAAAGCAATATATCAAAAGAAATTACGGGAAAACGGCATACAGAGAGTGCAGAGGACGAGGGGTCCTTGAGGGCCATCAGACTATTGGGGAGAAACAACTGAACAGTTACGGATGAATGTCAACAAACCCAGCAGTCAGAAGAGTGATCGGCATCCAAAAAACACCACAATTCTATGTTTGCTCCTTAGTGCGCACCATCACACCTATGTTGTGAGCGAATCGCTCTAGGGTCAAAGGGAGACGGGAATCACGCAGAATGGGACGACCTTGGACACTTCGTTTGCAGAACAACCTGGGCCACGTGTTGAGTGGAGTGACCTTGGTCACGTGCCTCGTGACCAGGTCGGTAGTGGTCTGAAATCCATCCTGACGTTTGACCTACGCTCGTTCCCCGGCAAGACCGACTTCCTCTTTACATGGTACACTCAGCTACGACAATAACAAATATAAGCATTGGTGAGCAGATATACGTAGAGCCGGTAATGATGAATCCGAGAAGTAAGCGACCAGTTACTTGTTCTCGCAACCACCTACAACCAATTGATTGTCCGCCGCATAAATAACCAATCGGAGTTCGTGTCGGATTGAACAGGGAAACAAGGACAACAGTGCGTTGAAAAACACGGGGTAATGAGTCTACTTGTCAGTAGCCTGAAGTAACGTAAAGCCTGGACATTGGAATTCCTACAAGGAATCAACGCCACTTCGTCTCCGGATCAGGTAACCCCACCCAACTGAAGTTCCCAAAACACCCAAAATTTCTTCTGTTCGGAAAGTAGATATCAAGTCTACAAAGACTTCGGTATCTGCTTCATATTGCTCTGACCTGAGCTGTCCTGCTCTTGACCTTGAACTCTAGCTTGAATCCAGCCTCCTCCTACGTGACAAGCAGTGCTGATTTACCGACCACCGAGTGGTGATGATTTTTCCTCTCTTTATTCCTTGTTGAGAGCTAACTGCGAACCGGTACTGCGGTCCTACTTTACTGTGGAAGTACCACTTTCAACGACCTCACTGTCCACCATAAGGAGTGGATCCAATTTTGTTCCCATGCAGATACATTAAGTTGTGAGGCCACGTTCTTTTCTGTCACCAATTCGGCTGCTTCCTAATCCCACCTTCTGACGGCAAGGGCAATGCTGCTAAAAAACCTGACCTCTTATCGACCTTTAGTCAATCAGATTATGCTGGTATTCTAACCTCTTGCGGGTTTTGCCGAAAGAATGTTTGCTCCTCCACATGCTATTCTTCTTTTATGTGAGCAGTCCACTATCGTCCATCCCCTCTTATATTCAGTACTTTGCAGACGGCACCAGTTTTCAACACTTCCTCTTACCACTTTCAGCTCTTTACTTCACTCCACCTCTGCCTCGAACGGTCAAAGATCATTACCACTAGAATGCCAATCTTGCCGCCACTTTCGACAAAGGTTCTTCAAATGCAGCCGCAGTGAACCTTTTCAAGTTCCTCGACGTGCTCATCAGTTAAGGTGTGTTCACTGAATCCCCTCCACTAACCATCCCTTGTCATTCGCCGTTCATGGCCCATCATTTTCGGACAATTTATCTGTCTTAACACCCTCGAGACGCTTCCTAGTTCGGGTACGAAAATGCTTCATCTCGGTCCAAATTCGTCTTCTATATAAATCTCCATTTGTCTCCACCCTTGAGTACCGCTACAACGTTTGGGTTGGGGCTTCTTCTTCCTATTTAGTTCTCTATGATTTCATTCAAGACGAAATTTTACGTCTCTTCACTGGCTGTTGGCCTGCAAAGAATTTGATTCCGTCGGAACAGGGAGTCCCATGCGTTATTTCACTACAATCATCGGAGACGGTCTTTTCTCTCATCCTGCCTGTAGCCATCATTCAGGCAATATCCAACCACAGGTGGCATAACTGAAATCCTCTCAAAGATTCTTTCAGAAGAACCGCAACTTTCCAGCCTTTTGCCACTCGCCCTCTTCATTCAACCCTCAACTATCCATAAGTCTGTTTACATCGTTTTCATTGTTTTATCCACTTCTTTGCAATTCCCAGGTGTGAAGATAGTTTTCCGTCCTATAGCAGTGGAACTCTCTGATAGCTCCAGGCAGTCTGCTTCATCCGCTTTTTTCCGCAGTGACTAAAACTGTATCTGGAGTAGGGTTTTTATTTATGTAACCTCAAGCGAAGAGTCATCATTTAGAATTTCACGTCTGCCTTTAAAGGTAGGCCTTTTTTAACGAAAGTAAGCCGGGCAAGCTCTTCTGGTCTCCTACGTAATCGAAGCCAGATGGTCAGTACAACGGTCCTCACTTGCCTTTCCTATTCGATTTTTTCAATTTTCATTCAGTTTGTTGGATAACTTTACTTGCCTTTGATACTCGTGTGTTGGTCTATAGTCATCGACGACATGAAGCATTTTGGAGTCTCAATGGAGTAACGCGTACTCAACAGCAAGTAATTATGTGAGTACGAAACTCAACCGCGCACTTACAAATGAACAACAGGATGTCGCTGATAAGAATGGCTGGCCTTCCAAGAGGTGGCCTCGCAACAGAATACGCAGACAAACGAAATTTAACTGTTGCCTTACACAAACTGAGTAGCCACTCTGGAAGGCTGCCATCAAAAAGAGGGGAAGTCAGTCATCCAACTCACACCTTGTCAGCACACTGGCAGTGGGGAGTATGAAGCATAGTTAATATGTATAAGACATAAGGTGTAATATAATAACGCATACTGTGAAATATAAAATACATACCAGGAAAAATGTGGTACACAATACATTATATATGTGACGTATAGTATATAATGAATGACTGTCGTCCGATTGAGCCTGTGTGACCAACAGTGGAAAACCCGCTCCATGGTAATAGTTAAGGGCCACAGTTTGAGTAGACCAGAATGCGGAGCTGCATGTAAACCCTTGGCACCGACATAGACTATGGGAAACAAGGTCTGTGGGCGAATATATATATGTATATATATATAATGCACTGACCTCAAAATAGCTCAGTGGTTAAAACGCTAACTTACTGACCGGACGGTCCGTTGTTCGAATCCCAACCTCTGCATCCCAACTGCTTGAACAGTATTTCAGCCCTCGTGCCTCATTCGGGTGGCGTGGCAACTATGTGCAGCTGAACGGCTATCGGTATTAGTTGAATGCAGTTGGTCGACGGATCGTCCAGTTATCAATGTAAGATTAGCTAACGGAACATTTTGGTGATTATTGTGGCGTGTAAGACGGTCGTGTTCGATCAACCGAAGGGATCGGATCATCATCACTATCGACAGCACAAAATCAGTGTTCAACACTGTCGCTTCGCTTCCATACAACCATAGTATAAAACATCTAAGGCCAGTTATTATCATCTGGGTGGAATAAGAGGTTGAGGCTCCAATTTTCCTGAAAGAACAAAATCCTTAGGATGAACTCTTTGTGGAAACAAAGTGTTTTGAATTCACCGTACAAGCATTTGTAAACATGGCTTAGCAGATGAGTCTCACTTTTCAGCAAGACGATGAGCACGTTGTTTCGTAGACGTAGTGCGAATCGAAAGAAATCCTGAAACCCTTAGGAGCGGACAATTTTTCTAGAGGATATCGCTCCTCATGGAGATTGCTCCGTTCAACAAAGTAAACAGTCACGTTCTATACATTTGCTACTTATTACCCTTTTGTTTTATTCTAGATTTAAGGTGCACAGACAAGAGGTGCCTGTTGCACGTATTCCTAGAAAAGGATTTCTTTTCAGCCAAGCGAATCTGCACGCAACTGACTGCAGAGTTGTGGATTCCGCGACCAGGCGAGGTAAGTTAGAACGTTAATTTCGTACTGCTTGCTGGTCTCTGTTGCTCCATTTCGGAAATTGCTCTCGATTCAATCAACCCGGGCTTATCTACAGGTTTGGCATTTCTAGAAGATAGAATTGAAACCTTGTCATTCTTCTTTCAAAATTAAGAGATTTCTGCGAAATTCTCTTTGTGCCTAAATTTATTTCAGCGATGATAATTTGGTGGGCGAGAAAGAAGCACGGTCTGTTTAGAATTGAGTATCATCAAACCTATGCCTTGAGCGGCTTGAGCTGTAAATATGATCGCTCATTTTGAAAATCGGGGCATCAGTATTACAATCCCAGCCGGAGTGAGGACAGCCATCCACTTTCTCCTGATGACCTGTGTTATTGGTCGGGTAAACTTTCCAGCACGGGAGTTCAACAATGAACATCGTTTGCATCTGTCTCTGTAAGGCAGTGTTACTTGTTGCACAAGGGGGTTTTACGCATCAGAGGGTCAGTCTACTGAATTCACCTCACCAGTGGCTGGTTGTGGATATTAGTCGCAAAAACGCACCCCCTTTGGTAGTCTTTGGATTTCAGTGAGATTTTCCCTGTTTATAAGTGAGACTGCTTTCATTGATTCATGGCGATTGTATGGATGAATGGCCACTGGACACAAAAGACGATCACGTGAAAGGAACGGAAATAGATGGCTGGTTTGGATACCACATGCATTCCTGGTGCATGGGTCTTAGGTGCGTAGTTTAACGCCTGGAATGCTGATAGCAGACAAATCAAAAGGGCTGATTTCGGTGAAGCACTAACAATCACACGACTGTTTCACTGAGGTGAACTTCCATACTTTTTTCATACCTGCTCAAAGTAGCCAAAACCTAGAAAAATTAAGAATATTCCGTGAGTGTCGGTTTCATATCTCTGTTAGTCTCATTATACAGAGCAGGGCCATTTTTCTCGGCGAATCCGAAAGTGAAAATGAATGAACCATTGTAAAGATGTAACATTACTCACGTCCTTGTATAAGCTATTTGAGCAGTTGTGTACGGTCGTTTTGCTCCTGACCCCTGGTATCAGTCGGGTTTTTATTCGGGACTTGAATGATTGATGCAACACAGCCTCGATTTTGCCCGTGATACAGGCAATCTGTTTCAACCCAGCTGAGTTAAAAGTCCTTTCCTTTCCTCGTGAGTACGAGTCGTAACATCTGCCCTTCCGCTTCCCTGAACAGTGTTTGTTTATCAAATCATCTGCCAGATTAACTGGTTGATCTCAGTCAAATTACTGTTCGGTTTTGGGAAGACAATAGCCAGTGGTAAAGAAGTGGACAGGGTGATTCACGAAGAAAAAAGGGTGCACTCGAGTCTCCCCTGTGGGCAGCCACTTTTTGTGGTAGAAGGGGGAGGGTTCACGTGACCTTTCAAGGAAGTTGCCTTTTTCTCGTTTTTTTTCCGTCGGTTGTATTACTGTAAATTTTCTTCTCTTCGTCGTCAGTGTTGTTCACCGTGGCCACAGTGTTGTGGTGTTGTCCTAATTTTAATCTGGAACTACATAAACAGACTGATTGACTAGAAAACGAGGCTTTCATAGTTGGGGTAAACGGACTATTAGGATTCTACGCCTGTCCGAAAAAAGATACGTGATCCAAATACCTTAGTGAGATCATCATGAGGACTGTGTTATATAGTCCTCCTTCAGGGATTTGAAGTGGTTCACAGTTGAGGGATAAAACTACTCATGAGTGAACTATTCATGAGATTGAATTCGCCTTCGAGGGGTGCCTCTTGAGGTAGCTAGTCGAAGAAAATGCATTTTGGATTGAGAGGATCATGGATTATCGCGCTGACCTAGCTTTTGTGGTCAGAATGTAGGCTCAGTTCTTCGTTAGAACAGTAGTAAACAGGGTCATGAAATCAAATATTCATTGAGTTGATAAAAGTACTTCCTAGATCACATTATTCAGGAGAAAGTGAGATATTCCAAAATCAAGAACTGAGTGTACGATGAACTGGCTGCAAGAAGTTGATTGCAATAAACTGACAGACCAGCAATCAATAATGACTCAGGAGGCAGGTGCATAGCAATCGTAGTGCGGAAGCCGTTTGCTGCCAAGTGAAATCCCTCCTGACCAGTGCAGATACATATGGACCAATAATACAGCGTACTGAGCATAAGTAAAAGTGGCAATTTCACATTATAAACTTACTGAATGATTGTGGGGTAATCTTCTTCAAAGGAATGGATCTTATAGATGTTGCATGTATATTTACGGGATGAGGTTGAACGTTATCAGGATCAGAACAACTAAAACTGTGTAGGTACGTAAACCTGGTCGGAACTGAAATGTGGAACATGGTGATAAACGAGTGCAATCAGTATAGGCGCAATTCGTAAAAATCACTTAACCCAGAGAAATTGAAGCATCAAAGACTACCAAACAGCCATCCGTGTCTTAGGAGAGGACGAACACTTGTTAATCCCTTTGTCTACATCATTATCAGCACAGAATAGAACACAGGTGGACTAGTATAGAAAAAAACGAGTCCATTTATCCACACAACTCTCTGTTGTAAATACTGCAATAAAGTGGGAGAAGAAAGATGTCTTGTATCCATTGTAGATGGTTTTTCTTTCGTACGGTTCCTAGTACCGACCCATCTTTATACCTTCAAGTAACTGAACCCCGAATCCTTAATCATCTTCAACGTGGATGGGTCTGTCAGTAATTAGTACAACCTTGTCTATTGAAGACCGAGAAGGACCATCACAAAGTCCACCATACAATAGAAGCCATTCAGTTAATTCTCGAATCTGGAGGAGACTGAGGAAGCCTTTTCACAACCACATTATTAGGAAGATGTATTCATGATTGAACACTTAGACAATTAGTCGCTTTATGCAGACTATATGTGTTTCTTGGATTTCATGAGAAATGCGTCCAGAAGAGTACAGATCGAGATTTTCAGAACAATTGGATTAGGAATGTTACTGTTCCCCAGCTGTTCCAGATAGTTGTTGACATTGAACCTTACGTGCTTAGGGGTGAGCTGCCAAGTAAAACAGTGAGTAGTGTACTATGAAACGAACTAATGATTTCATTTATTTTAGTCTACGACTTCCGTCGCTGGCCTGCCTTTGTTAATCGTCTTCAATGAACGCATTCATCCGGCTTTAACTGCAGGGGTAGTGGGTTTTGGGCTCTTTCCTCAAATCATTCTCACCATAACCCGCTTTTTCTGTTTCAGAGAATCGGCTACGACATGTGGATTGGTATTGTGGGCATCCAGATGAACAAAGATGACATGGAATTGGCGTGGGGCACGGCCAACCTGGAAGTGCTAAATGAAGAGTGAGTCTCTCAAAACTAATAAGACAATATTTCTTACAACTGGTTGACGCTCCGGTACTGGGGTAGCTCTTCTCAAAACGGCATGAAAAGGTGTAGTTTTCGGTTTGTCAATCAATCTTTTATGATAATCTAGCACCCAATTGTATAGATTTTTCTTATGATGTCTTTGTCAGTAAGTAGTCTTCTGATGATGTTTTCCAGGCGAGATATGCACTCAACGTATGGTTAGCAGGACTGCGTCTGGATCAGTGGATACGCACGAGGAAGCAGGTCACTAGTACCACGTGACTAATTTTCTAGTTATCTTAGAAGTATTCCACGCCGTATAGCTTATATGCGAATACTGTTACCGAGCGCCGACCTATGTGCGGATAACCGAAACTGTGGAACAACGTTGACTGACTTGCTGTTGATAAATCCACACGCAGGATGCGGGCCATATTAGCCAAGAAGATCGTGGCAACCGCTTATCTGTGTTACGATACTGGTAAACGGTGAAGCCAGCTGGAACACCTATCACTGTGCTTTCTAAGCACCTATGAGAACGGCCAGAAGATGGTACAAGACTAGGAAAAAACTTGGACTGTTATTGTAGTCATTAGGACGGTAATAAACACCGAGGGTCCAACAAGATAACCAAGGAAACTCTTGGTTCTTAATAGAGGCCTTGAAGGTCCACATCTGAGGGGATTAACTGAAAACGGATTTTTCCAGGATATACTATCATTAGACAAATCACACTCGACAATGTAGTATCAGGAAATGCATCACATTTATTTTTATCTTTAACATAGGTCGAACTTGTGGTACATCACGATGAACGCGTTTTTTGGTAGACAAGCGTCAGGTCCCGCTTAACCAGACGATTCACTTGACTGTCACTAGAATAACGGTCTTGAGTAAAATCGAGATTCGCAAGCGCGGCGATATTTCCTATTCCAATCATGTAAAGAAGCCTAAAGAATGTTCCTTGAACAGTTCTGAGAGTATAGTGACGAGAAAAGCATTGCAATAAAACTATATCTAAAGAGTTTCAGTGTGAAGGTGAGTGATTTTGTGTATATATTCGAAGCGCAACAACTTACCAGTGTAACCCAGTCTACTCTGAGCATACGAAAAGCTGCCAACTCTATCTGATGGAACGGTTTTTCCGGCCTGATGGTGTAAAAAGTTATAGAGAGTAAGCAAAGCCAGCTCTTGTTGATTTTCAAATCGGAAATCACCTGTAGTTAGTCGTTAGTTTGCTCGCTGAGCTGGGCAATTTAATCGCAAGTGTTTCATTACCAATCGAGGTGACATAGTCAGTGCGCTGTTAGGGAGCTTAGTGGCGCTCAGCGACGGGTTGGTGGATGTGCGTCGAGTAGTGTTGCGTGTGAGTTAATATATGTGCTGCTAGCCGGGGCTGACCTTCAATCATGATTAGCTGCTCGGTCGGGCGGTTCCATTGGTTGCTCTGTTATCCTGTGCCCCGATTCGCCGATACCCACGTGACCTTTGAGAACAGAATATTGGATTCACAAACAAAGAAACAAGGAACTCCTTGCAGTCAAATCGATAGAGGTCACAAGTCGGAACTCGGAAGGACCAAGGACAAACGTCACTCCAGCATCGACCAGAGTACGAGGTCAGGGGATGCCAAGCTCAAAGGTCACGTGGGCATCGGCGAATCAGGACAGAGGATAACAGAGCAACCAATGAAACCGACCGACCGAACAACCAACAAAAAGTTCGGTTGAATGAAATGCAAATCAAAATCATAAACCGCTTTCCGGACGGACCTGCTGTTCTTCTTTACGCACAGGAACTGGGCCGCTTTGGAACCCCACCATCATGCAAATGCAACTTGCGCAATTGCCAAGGTATCTGAGAAAGGACGCTGGGTGACGCAGAATTGCAAAAGACAGTTCTTTTTTACATGTAGCTTTGATCTTAATCCTAAACCTATAAATTGGTAGCTGAACTATTGTTTTGTACCTTTGCATGAGGGTACGGCATGGGCTGCTTAACCTACGAAAGACCTGTAAGTGAACTGAATCAGAACACAGTACGAGTGCACATCAGGCGTATAGTGCAGTAGGTCGAAACTGCTAAGCAGAGTCACGTTATCCAATCCTTTGAGTTCACCCAATGGGCTTAATAAGGACGAAAGGCCTCCTGGCGCTGATCGGCCGCATTTATATTACTGCATTACCACCTCTGCGATTGGATTTCCTTATAACAACTAGTCTTAATGCGGCTGCGTGGGGGTGCACTGCGCCCTGGCTATTCTGCCTTGCACTGGACCGTCACCTCACTAATACTACTGAATCACGCTGGCATTCCTGAGTTGTACTGGAAAAATACAACCCCCCCCAAAGTCCATTGAACCTACAAACGATAAAATGGTGTGATACAGACTGGAAGTCACAGAGAAGAACAGTTATTCAACACAACAATCTATGCGAAAAGCTTACTAGCCCACCTGCTACTACCTAGTTACTTTGGCGAGGTTCGTCAGAGCTGCTGAAACAGTCTCCGTGTACATTTGATTTGTACTTTTCAAATTACGGAAAAAAACCTCGGCTCGAACCTGGTTATGTGAGACCAAACGGCTCCTCGTAGGTTTTGACTAAATAGTTGAGAAGAAAACTATCACTGTCATAAAGTCTAGCAGTTCTGGTAACCCCCCCCCCGCATTCAAGTCTAATCAGTTGGTAGTACGGGGAGATTTAGGAATTTTCGATTTTCTTCGTGTACTTAGAGTCAATCTATGCTGAAAAGCACTGTATACATGTTTCATCCTTACTGGAAATCACCAACAGAACGCAACCCACGCAGGGAGTCTCGAACACGCAACTTCCGGGCTAGTAGTCTGAACACTTGACCGGTCGATCACAAGCGGCTGATCAGCAATGTGAGTAATTCGCACTTAGCTAGGTTTTGATTGAGGAACTTCTCAAGCTATTGCGGCAGCTTCAAGCGAGTCTTTTGCACCATATCGGTGCAGTAACATAGATAAACAAAGTAACCAATGCATCTGGTAATGTGCAGCGGGAAATGATTTTGGAGCAACCTGAAACACGACTTTGCCGTTACAAAGTTGAATAAGTTGCACGGGAGCCTGCTTGGCTCCTTTCTAACAGACGTATTTATGGCCAGCTTTGAAATGTGAGTGGAAGAGCTCATTGGACGGCCGAAATCCTACAGAAGACACGTAGATAGCATATTTTCCGGACATTGAGCAGCGCTCACCCAAATGTCCCATTAACAGTTGAGCAAGACGTGGATGATGTAACTGCCTTCCTTGGCATCCAACTGACCCATCGAAACGCTGAAACACTTCTTACGCCAGTCCATCGACGAAACATCTGCATCGAGTACCACCTCCATTTTCCCAGTTTTAGGCCGATATTCTACAAAAGGGGACTGGTTTGAGCACCATGCGCTTGACGGATGAGAGTTTACACGAAAGATACAATCGCCACCGAACTGAAATATCCGTACGGGACATTTCATTCAACAATCTAAAATTGCCTTGGTTGAAGAAGGTGCGGATCCGACAGTCTCAAAAGTAGAATTCGAAATCTAGAGAAGACAGTGGTAAGTTGGTGGAGTAGCGTTTGGCCTCAGCTGTTAAACAAACCTACTAGGCTGGCAAACCCGTAGTGACCAACAAGTGCAACCGAATCCCCAACACCTGCGGTCCAAGTTCCAGTAAGCCGGCTCTAATCTCATTCAGCATTCTACGTGTGGATGCTTTCGCATCAAACCTGGTTAAACCTATCCTTCCTCAAGAGAAGACGGCATCACTGCTTTCATAAATATGGAAATGCTGGTGACCCGAAGGAAATACCTTACTGCCTTCACACTACTATTGCAGAGGACAGTACGACTTTACCTCCAGACCACCTCGTAATACGATTTCTTGCAGTAGGACTCGCTGTTCTTCGTCGGACTGCTCCAAATTGGCCTTCCTGGTATGGTTGAACCTTGTGGAACTGAGTTCCAGTCAGTGTAGCCCGCAGGATCATTGCAGCACTGAAGCCCGACCACCAAGACAAGGTGGCATCTTTAGGTCGGCGTGCTTCATACTAACGTATGGATGAGAAACGTGACCTCTAAGCACAGGAGCTACAGCAAAACTTCCAGTATTTGAGTGGGTCTGGTGAGGAGATCGAACCAACAATGCTGAGGTACGTCAGACGGTTGAAAAATGAAGAACCCTCTCGCGATGGGCGAGTTAATTACACTTCATGGGTTAAGCTCATTAGGGTACGTAATGCGCATGTAAGAGGACCCCCTTTTTACCGGGGCCTTGCTTAACGGAAAAAGCCGAGCGGCAGACAGTCTACGACTTGCCAATGAAGATTGGCAGTCCTAGCCAGTAAACTCAATCATGTTGATAACTGCCGGCTCCTTAGATGGGGACCCCGGCACTTTACTCGTCAGCAGCTAATGGCAGACTTGACACAGCAAAGCAGCCAGTGGCGCTCCTAAATCAAAGCTATTACCTTCAACGTGTAGTTATCCTATTTTAACTTCACCACATCCATTAGCTCACCAGGCGATCGTCCTCAGTGTTCGAATATACGTCTGTCCGTGAACGAAACTGTGCTAACTGGAACCCAAGTAACTTTCGTAGAATGCTTATAGCTGATTAAATTAAGTTAACTGAATATGTTGTAAAAGTTCATGCAGTGCCATCGAAAGCATCGGCTGCGCAGTTAAACAAACGGTGAACTAAAACACTTCCGCACTTGGCCTAACCCAAACAATAGTTGACGGACGTGCTATGTCTTTGGGACAAGTTGCCATCCCACGAGAGCTACAGTAAGCCGTGACCCCGAAATCGATCAAGAAAAAGACTTTGGTTCGTCCCCAGGAACTTTCGTTTTATTAAGCGAAATCGCTGCGTTTTTATTGGCGCACAAGCAATCTTCCTGGGAGCCACAGTGCGACCACCGAACTTGAACAGTTCTGCTACAAGCATGTCTTCTCCAAGTGCCTTGCCATTCCACAACTGCATGTTCTCTTGCCGTACCCCTTTCGTAGTCCGAGGAAAGTCCAGGGACATAGAATTACAACTTCTGTTGAGGTAGTCTATCCACTGCAGTCCAGTCGACACACGTCGGTCCGTTCAGCAGTTTACTGAAGTGCTTGTGCTATATATCCAACAGTTCTTCACGTGATGTCTGTGTCATTCCCGTATCAACATCCTGGAGAGTTTGGGTCGGTTCGGTGCTCGACCCATAAATAGCTCTGACAACCGTGAAGTTCCTTGTGTTGCTGCCAAGAGGTGAATTCCTCCAACTACTCATTTCGCTTTCTCCACCATTTGTCCTTAATTCGATTGACTTACCGAGTCGGATAATTTCGAGCGTCTTTTGGCTACTGTTTCTCGATCTCGTTGTTCGTCTGTCTTGTATGCCGATATTTACCGTCAAATCGGTCACTGCTTCTCAGGAACAGTTGCCTGATCTGCCTGACTGCCATGGTTACCATATGGTGTTTCAAGTCGTGTCAATAACCTGGATGGATTGGGGATTGTCAGTGCGGTTGATGCCGGTAAATCAACCTGCTTTCCGGATCTTTGAGACGGCTTACTCCAAGTTCTATGGGCTCACCGATGCCATTGGTATAACGTGGCTTACGAAGTTGGAGTTTAAGCTTGAAAGATTGATGGTCTGTTTCGCAGTCGGCTCATCGCATCACTAAAGTGATGCGTACCTCCAGAAAGTCTCGTTGACTAAAGACGACTCAACTAAGCAGATGACAGTGGCCGTTGGGTGGGTGGCCGTGTTGTGACTGACGTTGTTGTCTGCGCCAAAATCTCGTGTTGGTGGTAGCAAATGCGTGGGTCTGAGAAGTCGATCACCGTTTATTCACAGTCCTCATATCCGGCGTCCTAGAACGCCTCGTCACACGAAGCGACCTCGACCGGCACGCTTTGAAGTTTCCATGCAAGAAAATCTTGTCAGTTTTCGAATTAGGGTATCAAATTCAACGTACAAGTTGCCTTTGTACAGTACAGCGCTGGAACGTACGCACCAATCACGGTCATGTAGATTTAACTTGTCAAACTCAGGTGTAGTGAAGCAAAGCGTAGATTGAATTCACGGAGTTCTCAATCCAGCATTTTCTTGGTGTGGTCGGACAAGACAAAACCATGATCGCGCTTTTCTCTTGTCAGACAGCCGATTCACAAGTACGAGAACCAGCTTCACGAAGACTACTTTGGTGAGACAACCATATTTCGCTAAGGTCCGCAACACCATATATCAGAAAGGCCATATTCCTGAAGACTATCCCAGAATAGTCGAAACCTACTGAGACACTCAACTCCACTAGACGCCGAAAAGACAGCCCTGAATCAAAGCCAGAAAGCACGAGACAGCATTGGACCAACGTCAGACAGTGCTTCTCAATAAAAATAGCCTGAGACGGTTGTACTTTCGCACTCGCTTGTTCGCAATAAAGCTGTTGTGTTCCTTGTCGGCGAGTCTTTTTCCGGCACTAGGCACTGGAGCGGGGGCAGCAGCCAGATATAACAGATTGGTGACGCAGTTAGATAGATTGGCGACGCCTGAACCCACGAAACCATGACAATAACTGCTGAAGCGATGAAGGAAATTCTGCTGCAACAATGAAATCAAATTGAAGCGGCGCAATTACGTTTGGTGGAAACATTGACGCAGCAACTCAAAATTCAACCACCAAAATCCGCTCTAGATGCAAATTCAGTCAACTCGATCACCAACAGCATCACGGAGTTCCATTATGACCCTAATGCCGGTCTAACCTTCGATTCGTGATTCAGACGTTACGAAGATATTTTCAAAGTCGAACTGAAGCACAAAGATGAGGCCTGGAGAGTACGCTTATTGCTCAGAAAGCCTGGTACAACGGAACACACACGGTATTCCGACTTCATCCTGACAAAGAACTCGCTAGATCTGTTTTGATAAAACCGTGCAGCAACTCTCAACAATTTTCGGTGAGCGTTGGTCTTTGTTTAACATTCTCTACCAATGCATGAAACTAGCGAAAAAGGAATCTGAAGACTATATCTTTTATGCCAATAGAGTCAATCTTGAATGTCAACAATTCAAGTTATCTACCATGACGGAAGACCAGTTCAAGTGTCTTATTTTCATATGTGGCCTTCAGTCGCATCCAGACAGTGATATCAGAGCGAGGCTATTGAACAAGATTGAACAAACTCCCGAGATAACGCTGCAGTCCACTACCCATGAGTGCCAGCGCTTCTTGAACCTTAAACAAGACACGGCCATGTTGGAGAGACCCTTATCCAACCCTGCTTCCAACATTGCCAAGACGACATCGAGGCGACCTCCCGTGGCGGAAAATTCGCACGGAGCATAGTCCCCGTCATCATGCTGCCAATGTGGCGAATGGCATTTTGTGCGATCGTGTCCCTATAAAAAGAACAAATGTTTAGTGTGCAATCGACGTGGGCACAAGGAAAGCCAGTGCCGGACGCGAAAAGCCAGTCGAAGACTCAGCCAAACCCTTAGGTCAAGAAGCAGACGGAGCCAGTCAGAACCCCTTTCTTAACGTAATACTTGCCAAATGTGATAACCAGATCGATGCTCGTCGCAAGTACGTTACAATCAGAGCAAACGGAAGTACGATTCGATTGCAGCTCGATATGGCTTCCGATATTACGACTGTTTCCCGGTGCACCTGGAGGAAGATGGGAACGCCGAAATTCAAACCAACAATGAACACCGGCAGAAAT